>JACEGR010002556.1:0-125667 GCA_014170235.1 Listronotus bonariensis | reverse complement strand
TTGTATAGAAGGAACAGTTTAAAAATGTAAATTCGGTGCTCTTTGATAAGAAAAAAAATCACAAAAATGTTTAAAGCAAATAAATCGGCATGCTTGTCTTCGCGGCCGCCTTTGCTATATTTCTTTTATGATATGCCGGTTGATGCAGGTGGTCATCGCACTATGGGATAGAAATTAAATTTTTGGTCAAAATTCTGAAACTTACCAATCTTAAAATGAGGTGCTTTTTACTGGAAAATTATTGAAAAAATATTATGCATTATTACAAATACTTTTTGGGGACCTAAAACTTATTATATGTTATTATAAATTTACACCCCCTTAACATTATTATTTTTTATTGTACAAAATAAACTAAAATAGCAGCTTGTTTGGTTAATTCGGTAGTATTCTAATCAGTAATCCGATGATTATTATCTCATATGATATACAGGGTACGACAATAGGTATGATTTTTTAAATGGAATACCCTGAATATTATATCACCACTAGAAAAATCTTTTAAAAAGCTTTAAAAAATACTACATTTGATGTGTCTATCTCAATTAGTTTCGGAAATATGACGATCCAAATCTGAAAAATAATTTTAAATTATTCTTAGAAGCGTAATAGAGTTACATCTTCCCAACTTCCTTTATTTTTTAACGTATAAAATAAATAAAACACACTGTTTTGTTGGGTAGATTCTGTAGAATCCATATCTTTCATCAGAATGCTTTTATCTTTTAAGATATACAGTGTAGGACAAAACATATTAATTTTTAAAATGGAAAACCTTGTAAATTATAAAAAAATCCTGTATCTGTCCTTACAATCAGAAGTAGCAAAAAGTAGCAAGGCAATTGTAAGTACAAAAACTGATAAAGAAAAAGGCAACAATAGCTCTTATTATTTAAACCCTTTTACTTTTTTTTAGTAAACAAGGCTAATAATAAACTTAGTAGATTAAATGTTGTATATTTATGTCTACTTAAAATACATCTTCAAGTTTCTTATTACCCCAATAGAAATCGTCATATCCTTTTATAATTTTGCGTACATGTAGTTTGGAGTATCTACTTTAAAATACACAGCATGAGCCATTAAAATTTCAAAGTTGCTTTTTGGCCAAAATAATGGATTTCTATCCCATAGTGTATCGGCGCGTCGCTGTAAAGGATAGCGGCGCCTTTGTATAAAATAGTCCGATTGCAGGCGGCCTTTTTTATGTTTTTTGTATTATTTTCAAAGGGTACCGAATTTGCGCTTTTAAAATATTCTAACAATGCTTTTAGGTACGGCTTAGTTTGGCTTTATTTATTTAGGCCTTGACAACAAAATGGCGGCACAGCCAACCAACCCGTACCTACCCGCTACTTAAATGCATTGTTAGAATAGATAAATATTAAATCGTTAATATTTCGAAAACTATAAATTTTGGAATGGACATCCTTATACAAACTTACCCTTATTTTTAATGCCTTATAGGATATGGTAATAAAAGATGGTGGTTTCTATTTGAGCGGAACGTGTCCCCCACTGACTATGTAATGTTACCAGAATTTTCAAAATTTTCCAAGCCGTACTTTTCGGGAAACCCGATCGCGGCAGTTCCCGGTAGGACATCCCTGTATATGTTTTTAAAATTTATAAACTGCATATGATGTTAATAAGTTGTTTTTTTTTAGGTAAGTCTCCAGTTTCTGATGTAATAAATAATCGTAGAGAGTAAGTATACAGAATAATTATTGTAGCTTAAAACACCAAAAATAATGGTAATAATAATTAAATTGACCGTTAAATCTGCGTGACATTCAATCTGTTTTTTTATTTCAATTTAATAAAATCATTAGGCAACTTTCTTTGTGTCGAATACGCAAATAAAATATCTATTAAGAAAAAGATCTTTGCATGACTTTGAACCGGTTATATAAGAACTTTTGAACATTAAATGTTTGTAGGTTGATTGACGTATTGAAACTGGAATACCATAGTGATTGATCAACTTTCTAATATTTATCTCTAAGATGAATCGATAAATGTAAAAAAGCCTCACGACCATGAGATTTTTGCTCAGTAAAAGGAGAAATCAATACTACATATTTTTTTTACGTAGGCGTAGGGTACATAAATATTAAATTTGAAATGGGATCTAGTTATATAAAAAGAATGTCGCTTAATATATTAAACATATGGGTCCAATCAAATTTTATTGGTCCAAGGGCGAAATCACTCGGTCCTTGGTAAAAATCAGAAAAAATATCAAATTTAGCGTGTCTCTCACTCTTTTATTAATTTTAATTAAAAACAAATCCTTAACTAAAAAATAATATAAAATTAATAAAATAATTGCCAATATTTCTTTTAGCTATGGCTTTTTCTTATTAATTTTTCAAAATGATTCAAAGAGACGTGTTTATAGATTTACTCTTGGTCCCCGGCTGCAACAATAGTATCTATGACTAAGGGTACATCGTAAAAATCGAATCTAATTGGACTGATCGCATTAAACCTAATACTGTGCCTTTCGTCCTGCAATTTATATGCTACCACACATCAATAAAAATATGGCTTTAAAATGCTTCAATTAAATTTCTTAAAATGAAATATGGGCACTTGCGAAGTACACTGACGATATACCACTTAAAATAATTGAGTGACTATTGCCAATATTTAAATCAAAAAGTTTAGCACATTAGCCACTAACTCATATCATATCTGATTTAGAAGATCGGCTGAGTAATAATCAATACGCTTCATATTGTCTAATATCGACAGCACGGTAATAAATTCTAATTTTAAATTTAAAAGGGTTCGTTTGATCAAGCCAGCTGTCGATGATATGAGATCAGTGAACTTAAAATATTATATATTTTTATATTATATTTAAATATTTAATATTATTATTTTTATTATTTATTTCGTTTAGAAATTGGCTATTAACATATCTGTTCTTCGTTTTGATTTTAATAGCTTAGTATAAAGCAGCTTCTTTAGTCCAGGTCATAAATAGCGATTGCTCTTATCTAATTTTTTGACAGGAGATATGACCATAAATAGGATTTTGCACACTTTGACTTTGCCCTAAAAAGTCATAAAAAACAAAAGACAACTAGTTTCATTTTTCCATGACTACTTGACTTAATAAAATAAACCGTTTAAGCGTAATCATGGCACTCTAGATTGGAAATTAAAAAATAAATTTTTGACAGCAGAAGTGTCAAAAAATGACATATGAGGTATCATTGTATTAAGAATGTCAGATTCTATCAAAATAAGATAAAATATACCGGTGGTGCCATTCAAAATTTTAAAGTAGCAGTCATTTCCGGTTAAACCGAAAGTAAAAACAAGTAAATAGATAAATTAATCCAAGTATCCCAGTATGTCAAATACCGATATGTTAAATTTCATATTTTTATTTTTAAAAGGTAAAAAAGTTAAAGGGAAACCATCTGTGAGAAACACCCGGTATTCATATTCTTGAAAATAACGGTACCGAAACGGTAACCATGAAAAAACGTCAAATGTATAAAATAGCCAGTAGATGCTTAAAATATTGTTTATTTTTTAGGGTAGGGGCAAACGTGACCTCAGATTTGTGATCGAAGCTAAAAAACATAATTTAACAAATATTAAAATCGGCTGTGGGCCCGATAAGTAAACATTATATTATCTGAAATAGGGAATTCAGGCTTCTTGACTTTGCAAATCAACACCATACAACGAATCATGATTAAGTTCTGTTTTTTGCAAACACATGAGGAAAAACACAGAAACGAACCAAAAACGATCACCAAATTAATAATTCTGGCCCACATCGCGGCGTCGCGTCGGTCGATTTAATGATCGGGAAATCCCAAATTACGACGAGTGTGGTCCTGTCTCTGTTGAGGTAAATGCTTTCAGTGTTGTAAACACTATATTTATAAAAATACTGCAAATTTTGTCACTGGTACCAACTCCTTTTTTTTTTTAGCTATAAAAATCCTAGGTATTTGGATAACTGCGCATGTCCAAAGGCACCCTGTAAACCTCCCAGTGAGGGATTAAAAATTCTCGCGCAGGTCTATTGAAAATACGTAGGGACCGGTTTCTAATAGCTATCCGTTTTATTCTTGAAATCATTGATCTACCCAAATAAAAATTATTTTTACAGAGTGTTCCTCTTTAGGCCAATACCATCAGGCACAATAAAGTTAATATAAAATAATGTTAAAGAGTAATATTAACCCAGATATATACGCATACCATATCTTTTTTTATAATTGTTACGGTACCAAGTAAAATACATTAACTGAACAAACGAAAAACTACTTTACTTGTTAAATAATTGATATTATAGTTAAATACATTCATTAGTTCAAGTCTAGATAACAGAATTATTAAAGTGTTTTTGTGAGAATTTATGATCTTCCTTTACACACTGCCGGTTGGGTTAATGTTCTACTAAAGATAATTGAAATTTAGATGTCATTATTTTATTGTATTAAAAAAGAAATTGATAAATTATGATTGAATTAGTATCATATACCTTTTCTTTTTTATCACTTTCCACGATTGTTCTTTTAGTACAGTAAACATAACAGCATACAATAGGTAAGGTTGGACAAATAAGAGAAGTTATTCTTTTTTTTTTTTTTGAATGTACAGAAAAAGTCTACAGATTAACATAGTAAAAGTCTACCACAATCGAACAATTTCAAATATAAAAAAATGGCCACCATCTTGTTTTTTCTAAATTTTATGGAATAACTTTTTTATTATGCATATACTTTTTTATTTATGCAATGTATTTTTGAAGCTCAAAAGACGCATCTCTTGATTTAAAAAAATTACCTTTAACTTATAAAATAAAAAAAGTTAAGGTTTTTTTAAGTAAAGGGTAATTTAAAACTTATTTAAAATTATGGAAAAAAGTTAACTCAACAGTGATTTTGAGGTGTTTGTTTTTATTTTTTATTTTTTTTTATCTTTGAACAAACCACGAAGGCTAAAAGCCTAAATACTAACGTACCGTGGTTGTCTTAAGCGAGGTAAGAGGGAGTTTGTTGACACGGGACTTAAATACTTGAAGATTTGGAGGGAAAGAAAAGACCTCCGCGGACAGCAGGTTCTACATTCTAGAAACTCTAGGGATAAAAGAACGAACAAAGTGGGAAGTTCGGGGCCTGTCCAGTTGGCCGTTGGACCGTATAGGGATGCATTCGTGCAAAACCACGAGTTTCTCTATTGGGAACCGTGAGTGGAGGAACTATACTGGACAGTTCTTCAGAGCAGAAGCCATGAAAGTACCTAAAAAAGCGATTAAATCCCCCACAGCCCGACGATGGGCAAGGGAGGGAAGCCTTTCTGTTGGTTAAGGATCATTAATGAGACGAATAGCTCTTCTTTGGATGAATCAAGAATGCTTAGGGTTGTGGGGACGCCATGCCCCAGATATGAGAACAATATTCCAAGGGAGGTCGGATTTGGGACACATACAAAGTGTATAAATTAGAAGGGGAAAAATATTTTTGGGTCGAAAGAGAAATCCAAGCTTTTTTGAAGCCGCCGTGGCTATAGATACAATGTGTTTATGCCAGTTAAGGTTACTTTCAAATTGTTAATCGTAAGGACAGATCGTTACCACATTTTTTTACAATTTTGTTTAAAACGACTATATTTTCAAACAAGCTATGAGGAGAAATGACGAGTTTACAGCAGAATATACCTGTCTTTAAAGAAGATAACTAAATGATAAAAAGCTCTAACTTCATTTTGTACCATCATTTTATACCAAAGATGCTTTAAAATCCCTAGAAAACTAAATAATAGTAAAAAACCGAAAGTTTAAACTATTAAAAATACTTGCATGATTGCATTATAGAATAACTTTAAGTTAGGAAATGTTAGGTCTATTTAATCTAGCCGTGTTGTCTTCTACTAAAAATGTTCAGAACAACATTATTTGAGAACATATCAATCAGTAGAATACCTTTTAAAATTATAAAAGCAAATTTTGTAACTTTTTATGGTATAAAAATGTCTAAATAATCACATGAATCCTACGGTATGAGGTTAAATAAAAAGTTACAATGATAAAAGTGACAATGATGAACTAAATCCCTTTAAGATATAACAAAAAGAAATCTACCAAAACGAGATTTTTGTGCAAAGGGAATGCGTACGAACGGTTTTTTTTTGTAAAAAGTTGGGCATTAGGTGCTAAAGTCTGGCCAATGTGGTGGGAATACTGAACTAATGCCTTTTTTGAAGTGCTAGCTAAGGAAATAACTGACTTTATGTAACTAATAGGATAAATTTAAAAGGTTACTTTAAGTTAAATTTGTTTTAAAATTTTGTAAAAGTAAAATATACCACTTAAGTTATTCTTGATTCATAATTTAATTTTTTTAGTTTATCATCAACTGTTACTTTTTCTATTTTAAGAGCTATAATTGATTTTTTATACCAAAAGATGCGGCTACTTAAGCTTTAAAAATAATGTATTCTTGTTATTTTTTGTAAATGCATAAATAAAAAAGTTATTACGTAAAATAAAAAGAAACAGGGTGGCTGCAATCTTTTATATTTGGAATCGCTCGATCACGGGCGGTCATACTTTGTATTTCATACATATGTAATGGTAAATATGGGCATTTTGGGCATTTAATGATGATATGGCCCCCTCTCTCAGGGCTATTTTAAGGGGTGATGGTGATCATGAAATGGAAAAGTAAGGACCATCTTTTTTTTAATATAATAATAACCTGAACACTCTTTCCTACACATTAATAACAGAGTAGCTTGTCTCTAATTTTTTTAACCTCAACATACAATTTGCCACTTTTTTAGCTTTTACTCAACCAAAACCGATAATGTATTTGTTTATTCAGTTTTTGATTAAAACCTTTTGACATAAGAGGACTTGTAATTAAAAATATAGGAAGTGATGTAACTGTGCTCTTTTAATCCAAAGGGTCTTATGGAAAAACGTGTTTAAATTATTATCTAATCAATAAGTATGATTAATTACTGGTTTTGTAGAATTAGAACTTAGACATATCGTTGGAAGTTGTATTAAAATGTATTAAATAATTTAATAACTAATTAAAAATATAACCTATTTGAAGTTATACAAGGTGTTACAAATTCGAGGCCATTAGGATATGAGAAACGGTAAGAGATACAGAGTTAGTTAAATTGGGGCAAAGTTGCGAGTTTTTTTCGGAATTATCCGAAAAAAAACGTAATTTTGCCAAATAGTTTAAAAAAACTAAAAAAACACGCTTTTATATGCAACCGAACCTAAAAATTAGAAAATAATTTTTAAAAATATTGTCATTTCATAGTAAAAAGCGTAGGGTGCATTTTACTATTTTTTCATAACTTTTCCATCATAGATATTGACAAATATAATAATTATAACATTTAATATATTAAGCACCCACGCTTTTTACTATGAAATGACAATATTTTTTTTAATGAAAAATTATTTTCTAATTTTTAGTTCGGTATATAAAAGCTGTTTTTTTAGTTTTTAAACTATTAATTATTTTTCATTTTTAGTTCGTTATATCAATTAACTTTGCTACTCTTGACAAAATGGCGAAAAAATTTTTGAGATGAACAAGAGTAGCAAAGTTTGAAGATATTGCCAACAGATGGCAGCCCACTAAAAAAGCTCTTCGCAGTCGGTAACAAAGTTTGGAATGTTGCCAACAGATGGCAAAGAGTAGCAAAGTTTGAAATGTTGCCAACAGATGGCATACCCACAAAATTTCTTCGCGAATTGAGTAGCAAAGTTTGGAATGTTGCCAACAGATGGCAACCCAGGTGTTGTTTTTATAATATAATGGAATTTTTTTCCTGGCGATCAAAAAAACAAGATAACGGGATACTGTTTGCAGATTATTGCATTGTCATGGGTCCTTAATACGTGTGCAAAGTTTCAAAGAAATCGAATAGCTGGAAGTTGGTTAAAATTAGGCTCAAAGATTCCGTTACATAGATAGCCAGATGGATAGATAGATAGTTATGAGAGCTGTCATTGCACCTGGCCAGATTTTTAAAGGGATTTAACGATATGTTGGTTGCCTATGCGCCCAGGTTCCAGATTTTATTTTAGTCGGTAAAACAGGAATCTGAAATTTTATACGTAGAAACCTGCAAGGAAAGGTAAAGTATCGATCGTTTTTATTTTCTTTGTCCTCGGCGCCGTCGCATTCATTACCGCCATTTTATCGTTTTTCTGTTTTAGGAAGCACCGACGCTTATCTTAATTCCTATTATTTTTTTAATTCTGCCTATTTCAAGTTGCCTTATTCATTAGAAAAAGGGCCAGAGAGTTAAAAAGTGTAAATTCATAGAAACCTGCAAGGAAAGGTAGAGTATATCGATTAATCGATCGTTTTTCTTGTCTTTGCCCTCGGCGCGGTCTCATTCGTTGTAGTAATTTTATAATTTTTTCTGTTTTAGAAATCACTGGGAAACACCGACGCTCGCCGACGCTTTTTTTTCTTTTGCCTTACCAAATAACCAAGTAGGAAGCAGTAAAAATAATGTAAATTTAATATTATGTAAAGGAGACATAATTTGACCATGCAAGGTAAGTAAAATAATAATTGTATAATATATTAGACGCTCCATTTTATTTTATACTGTAGTATTTGCTTTCTGTTAAAATTCTGTAGAATTTGATTCCTGTTTGAATTTTGTGTGAACTTATTTCAACATGGCAGTGTCAGCTAATATTGGGAGAATTAAATTTAGTTGTAAATACCCATCCTTTCGAAATTCTCATTTTATTATATTATAAGAATAAAATGTATGCACTTTAAACCGTTTAATTTCTTCATCGTTTTTAAACAAAAAGGTATACTTTATTTGAATCGATATCTTGGACCGTTTTTCATAAAATCACATTTTAAGTCAGACATCCAGCATTTTGTATGTAATAAAAATTCAATTTTTGTTGCGAAAACCATTAAAATGTGATAAAATTATGAAAAGCAGTCTTTACTTGTATTATAAAGTTTAAAAGGCTCACAAACACCATTTTCTTTTTTTATCATATTACGACATTTATGACATACAAAATGCTGGTTTGTCTGGATTTAAAATGTGATTGTATGAAAAACAGTCTCCAAGATATCGATTCAAATAACGTATACCTTTTTTGTAGAAAAAGATGAAGGAATCAAATGGTCAAAGCAGAATGTTATTGCCACCTGTGTCAAAAATGCCTACATAAAATGAAAAAAAAGGCTCACCCTGCATAATCCCTACTTACTGAACAGCCAACATATTTAATTGCCCAAATATTATTTGTACTGTGGCAACAATTTCCAAACTTATAATTTAAATAGGTTTTTTTCCCCAACGAAGCATGATAGAACTTTTTTATATGAAGTACCTAACATTATTTTGGCTCACTTTATCACCCCTATCATTTATGACCTCACCTTTCCGGACACCATGTATATTTAAAATTATTCAAGTTTAGTATCCTATTTTCATTTTTACCTTTTTTACCTAAATATTTTATTTTGCTTTACAATATTAATTATACACATAATTATTGATAAATTGGTTTTATTTGTTTTGTAAATAAATTGCTTTTTTTTTTTTGTTAGTGTATTGTAGAAAAAAGTGCCCAATCATCCTTAGTATTCCCTTTAAATGGGTAATATTTGTGCATGTGCATACAAGTTATGACTGGCCCTTTTTAAGATAGGCTGAGATTCTATTATTACTCTAATAAGTAGTTTTAAGTGTTTTAATACTATTTTTTTTTTTGTTTCATAAAAGTACCCTGAGTACCTGACTTGACATCCACAAGATTAGTGAGTAATGCACCTACTGATCTGTGATACATACCTGATTGTGACAATCTTCCCAAATTGGAATGACCACCAGGCTGTGACTGCTTTATTTAGATATAATTACCAAAGAGAATACCAAATTTAATTTTATTATTATAATTTAAAATTTGTTTTATTTTTTAATTATGTATAGAGAATAAAAGTTGTTTTATTTAGATATTAAATTGAATAACCAAAGAGAATTGGGAATGGCATCCCCTACAACCCCAACATTCTTGATGCCATCAAAAAAATTCGTTTATTAATGATCCTTACTTACTAAGACTTCCTTCTTTGCCCATCGTCGAGCTGTGGGGGATTTATCCTCTTCTATAGATACTTTTACGGCTTCTGTTCCGACGAATTATCCAGTATAGTCCCTCCTTGCAGCTCCCAACAGAGAAACTCGTGGTGCCGCACGTATGCATCCCTATACGTCCAATTGGACGGGCCCCGAACTTCCCATTTCGTTCGTTCTTTTATCCCTAGAGTTTCTAGACTGTGGAACCTACTGCCAGCGGAGGTCTTTCCTTCCTTACCAAATCTTCAAGTCAAGTCCCGTGTTAACAAACTTCCTCTTACTCCCGCTTAAGACACCCACGGTACGTTAGTATTTAGGCTTTCAGCCTTCGTGGATTGTCAAAGATAAAAAAAAAAATTAACAAAAATTTAACCGAAATAAAAAAAAAATATAAGTCACTAACATTTGGTATCAATAGTAATCAAAGTATAAAAACTTTTTGTTTATTTTAGTTAGTAACATTTAGTATATTTGTGTATGTAATTTTTCTTGAGTAATGTCACCTAAAGATATAATTTTCAATCGGATAACCTTTATTAAAATTAGAAACTTACCTCAGATTATCTATTTTTTTGTGGTGATATTTGGCTTTCAGAGGAAACGCTGTTTACACGATAATCGGAACTTTTAAGTCGATTTAAAAAAGTCAAGTAAAACTTTTAAACTTAAATTACTGCCCTTAATATTTATTTATAACCTTTAGTAACAATATAACCTCGCAACTCCAAGAACTGTTTACGACCTTTTATTTGTTTCTAATTGTAATTAAAATTATAAATAAATGATTGATGTCATTTAGGTCATCGGTTTATAAGGTGTTTTAAAACTAGAGAACCTTTCTTTAATTCAATAGATGCAGCCTTGCTTAGGCTTCACGCCTCATCTTTTTTTAAATTTTAAGAACTACAAACAAATTATAACCCCGAATGTCAAAAAATATAAAGATATAAATAAACATGCACTGAGGCCAACACTTTAATGATGATTTCATCATTTTATTCATAGATTGTTTAACAAATTACAGACAGTGCAGTAATGATTTAATTAATTTGTAGGAGTAGTTGTAGTTTATAGTACGATTATCTTTTCATAGTTTGCACACATGTGTATTTTTATAATGTTTTATTTTTTTGTTATACTCAAAAGCATTTTAATCTAAAATTGTGTATGTGTAAGCATAATTGATATTTGTCTGATGGTATATTCATTAATAAACATTGCTCTTATCTTTTATTTCTTTTCTATATGTATGTATAAATAAAAATGAAATAATCTGATCTATGCTACAATTCTTTAAAATTGGTCTTTAATAATGACATAAAATACAAAGTTCATATTAAATATTTTTCAAGTATTTTTAAGGTAAAAAGTTCCTATGAACGTGTGGTCTAAGATGCTTCGCTTTCAAGATACAGGGGTGTCAAAGTTTTATTTTTATTTATGTTTTTCTGCATAATTTCCTAAATAATGCCGATTTCGAACGAAAATTGGTACCTGGGGTTTGACATGAGAAATTTGAATTTGTTCTTAATTTAGCTCTTGCTATGAGGGCGCTAGCCACATGTATATTCTCCTCACTTTCAAAGGCTCATGACTTTTTGTACAACCCTGTATTTACATTTTTGTTAAAAGAAATGGATTCCTTAGTCATTTTACGTAAAAAGGTACTCTTATTAGATGACGCTAAGAGCAACCGTTTTCGAAATATTTTAGTTTAAAATAATCGATGCGTGCCGCTTAGTAATAAGTATGCTGAGTAAAGACCGCCGAAAATGACGGTTTTATCAAGTAACCGATCTTACTTCATATTTATTACTAAGCGTAGGCATCGGTTATTTAAACTAAAATATTTCGAAAACGTGCATAAATAATGAAGTGCCTTTTTACGTAAGCTATGCAAAATCCATTTCTTTTAACAAAAATGCATATTAATGTTTCTGTTAGCTTTTTGTAAAGAGGTTTTGTTAACAAAAACTTAAGCGTTAAAAAAATATATGTAGTTTTTATAAAATAGTCTGGCATTGTACTAATTATAAATGGCATAACAACAATAGACTAGTTTAGAAAATATGTAATATAGAAAAGCACTATTACAGAAAAGAAATATATATAAATTGAAATAAAATAAGTACACATTATAAAGCACTTTTTCTTAGTTTAAGTAAAATTTCGTTTTTTTTTTTAATATTCTATAATGCGATATTTATCATTTTTAAAGCTTAACAAAGAAAATTAAAATGCTTATAAAAGGGGTGGGCTTGCACCTCCTGGCTCTTGGATAGTGTCATAAAATGTATGAAAAAGTCCTTTTTGTTAGGTAAAAATCAAGTTTTCGGTGAGCTTCCAAGAATTTTGCACCCCCATGGCTTTTGTATGTATGTACGCGGCGCGGTATAGGAATACAAGCATAAAATGTATGGAAAAGTACTATTTTAAAGATAAATAAATTTTTTGATCTTTTAATTTTCTTTTTTTTATCTTTATGACATCTAATGAAGGCTTATGCTTAAATACCAGTGTACCGTGAGTTCGGGGTTAATGGATGTTTAACCCATTGTTCTTTCAAAGTTATCCAAGCACTGAAACATGCAGTTTTTGCATTTCACAGCATTTTTTAGACAACGCGGTAATGCCACCACGGACTACCTAGGAATGGCAGAATACTACACAGTGGTTTGCCATTGTCGACTGTGAGGTGACGAGCAATGAAAAATCCGATGTCCGACTCCGAGATTCGTTAGCCCCTGCACCACTGCTCGCCTTTCCTTGGTCCTCAAAATTGTTTACCTTTTTGCACTACCCTGGAAGTCATCCTGCTGGCGCCCATTACTAACTAAATTTATAACTATCCTCTCGCTTTTATAAAAAATGTTGTTTACGAAGATCAAAGATTTTCCTTCTCTAAACCAGACTTAAACCCAAATTTGGCCCCTTATTTTGTATTTTAAACCTTTTCTAAAGTGGAGACAGATGCATCATGATTTAAATGCAGTTTTTTAGTTACGTATTTATTCTTGTGGCAATTGTTTGTATTCAATTAGCATGAATCACGCCGGAGTCGATTGGTTTCCACTCACTATTCTAGTACATATGCTAAGATAAATAAGTACTTATTTTATTCCTGCAGATATTAGTAACGCGGGATCTATGGTACTTACTACTGTTTAGTTACTGTTAGTTTAGTCATTATCGTCTCTAGCCTCTCTCTGCCAGTTTTAGAACAAACGGCGCCCTGGGCGAGATTTCCGGTGGCGCCCTTGAAACACAAAAATTATTCCTGGGATAAAAAAATAAAAAGAAGGTCCTCACCTAAATAAATCGCGCCCCTTTCCCCTTGTTATCGCCCTCTTTTTTCCTTTCCTTCTACATTTACAAAATAGCACACATTTCAATGCTTCCGGCGCTCCTTTTTTACCACTTGGGCGGTCGCCCAACCGCGCTCTACCTTAATGCCGCTACTGTCTAGCCTCATATCTATCTATCGAGACGACAAACTGATTTTTTCTTGTTAAAAGGCTTAAGACGAGACTAGAAAACAAGCTTTTCTCGACAAGAATCTATCATTTCTCTCGAGTTTTGTTTGCTTTTTTATCTTTGATCAATCCAAGAAGGCTAAAGGCCCAAATCCTAACGTATCCTGAGTCACTTATGTTTCTCCTTATATTCCTGGTTCAGTTAAGATGATTTAATTTAAAAGAATATTTAATTAATTAGCATGACAATCATTACCTGGCAAGCATTATCCCGCAACATTGGCCCCCTTTTATTTTTGAAAGTTAACAGAGCTGTAAGCTTAAAATTTTTCTAGGATTTAATCTTATCTATAGGTAAGGTTTGAACAAAAATTCATTCAATCAGGCAACTAAGAAAAGATTGGATAAGTCATATTTTCAAACTAATAAAGATACCAATGTAGTATTATAAGCCTTAACAGAAGATAATTTACAGGTGTGCTCCTTATTTAAAAGACTTCTTTTTCTACCCTGTATGTTATCACCAGTATCTCCGTTAAAAAGAGCTTTAAGAAAAACACCCCATTGAGTACATCTAAACCTTATTAGTTTTGCAAAAATGGCCATCCAAATCAGCTACACCTTTCAGTTCGCTCCGGCAGGTACTTGTGCTCATCGAAAATGCCTGTCCTTTTTTTTTTAAAACCTCACTATAAATGGACTAAATCCTAGAAAAATTTCAAGCTTTATAGTTTTTTTTAACTTTTAAAATATACAGGGTGATGATGTGCATGGGGCTGATGCTTACTAGATGATGATTGTCGTAATTAGCATGCTATGATTCTTCACTATACAAATTTGTAGCCTTACAGGCTTACAGGCTTACTCGGAGCGGTTCACTAGCTCTTGGGACTACTACATATTTCGAAGGGTATTTGTGGGATTAAAAGCAATATTTTTTTTAAACACATTTTATTTAATTCTTTAGTTTAGTTTATCTTACAATACCTTAAATTTAGGTAAATAAACCTTTTCTGTACTGAGCACTCACCTTTAAAAAATATTTATAATTTAATAACCGACACAAGAACAATGGTGGTTATTTTAAGATTACTACGTTTTTCGTTTTTGATTGCTTTATGATTTGATTGTCTGCTTAGACATAAAAAAATTTATATTTAAAATAATACCCAAAAACTTAAAGGAAGAATGTGGATATACCGTGCATCACCGTATAACAGTGTTTAGGTGCTTTAAAGAGCAGGGGGTCATGAGGGCCATGGCCCCCTTTTTTCATGTCACATCCTTTTGTTACCGATTATATTTTACCAAAACACTTTTTTTTTGCAACGTAGGTATGTAAAAACCTTTTTTGCAAGAACTATTTGAGTAATTTGGTATACCTTATCATCATTCCTTGTTATTTTTGTTTTTTTAATTTTTGACACATGGCACCCATATAAAATCTCTAAACTTTTCGCGTCAGGTGGCTAGTATCATTTTTGAAAATTTTACGATCTCGCGTCGACAGCAAATCGGTGCGTTTAGGTGCATGCATGGGAAAATAAGATACCGGGGCACCGTTCCTCACTGTGCTTAGTATGCACAAAAGAGAAAAATTAGTTCTGGTTAGTGAAACCCGTTAATAAATTCTGTCAGTAGGTCCGTCTTGCGCACGCGCTTCTACCTTCGAGTGGTAACTGAATACCAACCTAATTTTTCGCCCATATAACGTAATTTTTATTTTGCGCCTTGGCAATCCATCCAAATTAGTAGTTTTTGGTCTCCTAAAAAATAATAAAAATCTACCTAATTGCAAACCCCTGGAACATAGCTAGAAATTATGTATGTAATACCAACAGTAAATACTTAATTAAATACCATTAACATCCAATGTCTCTAAAGTAACTAATTTTACATTTTTATTATTATTATTTTTTAAGTTTAAGGTAGGAGCTGTAGGTATTTTTAAAATAAAGAATTTGTGTATACATCTTTAATGAACATTTTGTCTTTGGAATTACTTAAAACCGGGCTACAGACAGTCATAAAAAACTGTCACATTTGCATGAAAATCTAATGTATTTTGTAAAACACATGACCATATTTGCTCGCTAGCATTGTTTTTTCATGCAAATGTGACAGTTTTGCATGCCCGTCTGTACCTCAGTAAAGAATCCTTTGTTAGATTTATTACAAATACTTATGTAACACCCTGTATGTCCGAGTAACAAAAAATGTATTTTAGGCTGAATGATTTCAATTAAGATGACAATGCGGGCGTTAAGTTCTGTTGATCTAAGGCTGCGTTGTCAAATCGGGAAATCTGTCTTTTCCGTCTCTTGTCTTAATATACATAATAATGTTTAATAATTGCTAACACTTTTTCTATGTAAGTATTATTTAATACTTTTATTTCTGGCATTTTATGAACATGCTCATCTTTTATTTTTATAGCAAGTAAATAAATGTCTTAAACTCCTTAAATATTTGATAACTTGGCAACATCGTAGAATGCACACTGCACTTCGGAGCGAACAAAGAACACAAGGACGCAAGGTACCACCATCTGGCTAAATTGCTACAGTGCGTTTAGTTTTGGCCTGATAAATATATTAAATAAACGTATGCAGGCCTTTTTAACTTTAATTGCGTTAATTTATCGGAAAAAGTAATAAACAAATGTTACGCTATTCTTGGCTAAGCTAGCTCTTGGTCTAGATTCGACAATCATCTCACATAGCCTTGTAAAAGTATAGGAAATCGAATGAAATTGCACATTGCATAGTGTGCCGTGTCCGCGCTGGCTTTTGTTTTCTTAAAACAATAGATCAACGATCCGACATAGTGACTAGTTACAAGTGAAACTTCATCCTGAATCTTATTTTTAAAAGAAAACGCGAGGATTTCTATTTGCTGCTGTTCCGAGAAGAAAGAACAAAACACGTAAGACTTTAATGGATTTTTATGATAATTAGACATTCTAATAAAAATTATAAATAGCATAGACAGGGTTGTGGTGTCTTAGAATTTAGTTAAAATAAAAGATCCGGCATCATCCGGCGATATTTGGGTTAAAATGTTATGAAGCACATCGTGCTTTAAACAAAAACAAACATTAAGTTTACAAATTCTAGGTGGACTTATGTGAGTCACTTTACTGCTATACCGACTAGGTTTTTAATTTTAATCTTAGGCTGAATCAAAATTTAATTTTAGTATTAGCATAAGTTACAAGCAATAATTAAAAAAAAAGGTATTTACCAAAGCCTGTGATGACGTTAAATTCATGTATTATACGTCAAAGTTGTCAGCAATTATTACCGCGGTTATAATTGGTTGAACGCCTAATCTCATGAATGTTCAAAAACATGCATTTAAATTGAAGTGTTTATGAATTATTTTTTGTAATTGTTTATTTTATTGGAAACCACGCCGATTTTGGTATGATTTTGGGCATACGGGGTTTTTTGTGGCGGTGGTTGCGTATCTGAAACAATTTTAAATTTTTAGTCGGCAACGGGCGAATTCATTTTGCTGACCTACATCAATTTTAGGCGTTTAACCAATTATAACCCCGGTAATAATTGGTGACAACACTTTGACGTAATACATTGTTTAAACGTCAATCAGAACCGATTGGTAAATACCGTTTTAGAATTGGTTCTTCGCCTAAAATCGATGCATGTTGATGACTACGTCACGTCGTCTATGTAAAAGGATGACGTCATCATGATTTTGACGTGATCAGGTTCCTCGAGGTCCGAAATGGTAAGACGAACTCATTTTCCTGACCATGTCAGTTTTGACTGACCACGATTTTGTCCACTGGGAACTCACCAATTACGTAAAAGTTCATGATGACGTCATTGTTTTACGTAGACGACGTGACGTAGTAAGAAAAAATTAATTCATTTTAAAGAATTTATGGTTTCGTCCGTTACTTTGTGACCGTACATTTTAAATTACTAAAATAAAACAAAATATTTTTGTTCATAGTCACTTTAATTTAAAGTGACTATGAACAAAGTATATTTTTGTTTTATTTTATTAATTTAAAAATTAATTCGCCTAACGTTTCGTTCTCGAAATATTTATCATCAAATTTAAATTAGACAACTAAATATTGAAGTGCAAATTTAGCTTTAAATTAAGAATTGTCTGCAAAAGAAGGGGGAATATACCTAGTAAAAATAACGTAAATTTGCTTTTCAAGTTTGATAATGGATATCTGAGAAACGACTAAAAATGCATTTAGGTTCGTAATCAGCGCCCCAAAACAAAATCGGCATGGTGTCCGATAAGTAAACAACTCGGTAAACAATTACCTTGATTACCTATGTACCATAAACAGATTAAAACCAGTAACTCCTCTTTATTTAAGTTTCATTACTATTTTATTTTTAATGCAGCTAAACAATGCCACAAAAATAACTAAATTTAAACACTAATACTGATAGGTACTAAAATAAAAATTTTCATTTATAAACTCGGCATTAGTCCATTAAATTTTGTTTTAATTCTTCAACATAACCTAACTTAACATAATAATAAATCAGTTATTTAGATGTCATTTCTCAGATTGCTCATTTCACTAGCGTTGGGCGGATAGATTAGGTAGCACGATATAAACAATGGTGTAGGTTAAGTAAATTAGTCACAAAACGACCCAGTTTCAATTAGCGGATTAAAGTGGGCGTGTTCGGAGAGATTTATACAGACATTTTTTAACAGCTCTCTTGCTTCGTTACCATCTTACGTGTCTTTAACCTTTACATAAGTTTAACTACTTTTTTTAATAATGGGTATGTCACGTGATCTGTGTTTTATCTTGCTAAATTCACTAAACAATAGGGAACGGCGTGTCTGTAAATTTAGAGCAAAGGTGTGTATATGCTCAGACCGAGTTTTTTTCGCAGACAAGCCTCATTTCGTCACAGTGCTGCTGTAGTTATGAAAAAGTACGAAATATGACATCACTTTAAAATTATACCCATTAAAAATAGTTGAGATAAAATCTATAATTGAAAATTATTTTTATTTTAGTAAAACTCTAACTGTAGGGTTTTTTGAAACCTCAAAGTTCTATTCTCCCATCTCACTTTACCGTGTTGCATGCGGTATCAATGTAATATCTCTTAAAAAGCATGCAAGTTAAGCAAGATTACATTGGTGTCACATGCGCCACTGTGTATGTGAGATTGGAAAATAGACCCACTGATCCTCTGTAAATCTGAAGTCATTTTTTCTGTATTTAGTCTTTGAGTTATGACGCCCTATTTGGTAAGTGGTGGTAATCGTTTCCTTCGTAAAACTAGCTAACAGATTATGCAACTTGTACGACTGGTTGTGTAGACAGTAGTACAGACAAGCGGTGCAATAAAGTGCATAAACCTTTGCCCACACACCCGTCCGATCTGTCGTACAACTTGTTTAATGACAACGCCACAGATGATGCGATTATCGTTCCGACGGGACGGTCCAATCTACTTGAGTTGTAGGGTCCGCCCATTTAGTAAAGCCACCAACGCACTGACATCATCATTATCTGCGCGAAATCTCCTGTTACTCCTTCGACCCAGTAGTTAAAATGGTATTTTTTATTTTAAATCAAAACTTTAAAATGCCTACTTTTATGATAACGATACAAACCTACGAAGCCCCGATTGAAAGAGATACAGGAGATTTCGCGCAGATAATGATGACGTTAGTGGCTTCTTTACTAAACGGACGGACCCTACAACCTGTCGTACAACAGTTTGCACAGTTCGTGGGCAGTTTAAGAGCATTAACATCACGGCATTAGTTAATGTCAAAACACCGCTTCCCTTTAGAAGACGCCTGTTACGGTTAGTAGTTTAAAGCCGCGAACAGACGTGTGTAATGCAACGTGCCTTACATGCAACGTAACATGCAATGCAACAAAGGGTCTTAATGTCGTTGCTGAAACCTTCTCTGCAAATAGTATTATTCACAGTGATGGATTTAGGCTAAGGACCGTGAGGCCTGGGTCTGGGGCGGCAGAATTTAAGGGGCAGGAAAATTTTTGAAATGCAAAAATTTTAAAGACGAAGAAAATAAAGATAATCCATTTTAAAGATGTCTTGTAGACTGAAGTCTGGTGAAAGTGAAAGAAATGTATCTCTACTATTATTTATTCATTATCTAAAATAAAAATATGAGCTAAGATACTGAATACTAAAGTTTATTAGATACAAATAAATTTAAAAATTTTGCAATAAACTAGTTTGTAAATATGCTGACATGACGATTTGAAAGAAACATTTTTATTTCGACTTTAAAAGAGTAAAAACCTTTTACGAGCAAGTATGCTGTTACATTACTGTCAATTAAAGCTCAACTACTCCAAAAATTGAGTATAAAGATATATAATTGATGTTTTTGCGCGGACCATAGCCAGGAAGAACATATTTGCAAATGAATTAGTAATAAAAAAATGTTTGATATTTATTAGCCTAAAGTTTATCACTTATTTATTTCACTGTTCAGTAACTTTAATAAAAAAATTGTATTTTAATAGAATAAAGCTATATTTAAACAATTGTACTGGAAAACCATTAATAAAATTTATTTCTTCGAAAAAAGCGGCAAATTAAATCGAGTCTATTGCGGCAACATGCCTAAATCCGCTACTGATTATCCACATTTGAAACGAACATGTTGACCAACGAGGTTGTAGTGCGAAATCTTTTTTAATGCTAACATATTGCTTGATAGCAAAAGCCGACCAACCAAAAGATATAGTCACTGGTGGAAAACTCTAATTCAATTTATTAAACGTAGTCAGTACGGAGTTGTTTCATGTTTTAAAAATTTTATTTAAATAATCCAAGTATTTTCTCTTTCTACCATATTTTAACTTCGTTTCTATTGTTTCTTGCAAGAACATTCAAACACATCCAAACGGATACTGCGAACTCACGTTAAACAGTATCATCGTCATCTTCTGGATGACATTACCCAGACGTGAATTGAGGTGGTTCAGAGGTAGTGTTGTAGTTGGTGGCATTAACATGTGGTTAATTTAAAGCCACGTACACACTTGGATACAATCGGCGAAAACATTTGTTGGTCGACTGTATCTTGAATGTTGCACATCGGTCAGGCCGACTTGTTGCAAACGCCATGGCAACATCCGTGGGCGTTTT
Source organism: Listronotus bonariensis (assembly GCA_014170235.1). Lineage (NCBI taxonomy): Eukaryota > Metazoa > Arthropoda > Insecta > Coleoptera > Curculionidae > Listronotus > Listronotus bonariensis. The sequence continues at coordinate 104,921 of JACEGR010002556.1, read as the reverse complement.
CATCCAAGGAATCGGCAAGATGCCTGTTTTTCATTTAATATGGAAAACTTCGACAGGTTTGTACGAGTTTTAAAAACTAGTGTGGACGCGAAACACTTGTATTTGCAAATGTTGGCCAACTTTGTTGCTGAAAAATGTTTTGAACAAGATACAGTCGGCCGACAATGTTGTCCCGATTGTATTCAAGTTTGTACATGGCTTACGAGACATACAAGTTAAAGTGGATTATGATAAGATCTGCACTATTTGGTGTTTTAACGCGGTAAAGATCGTTAAAGTAACAAGCAAAACTAAACTTAAACAACAAAAATAGTAAATGTTTTTAAGACTCTCTGGTATAAAATATTCTATCAAAGCCATTTTACGTTATGTTTTAATGCCATGCAAGATAATTGTTACAAACGTTCTGCTACAAACTAATTTATCATTAACAATTTCGGTTTAACAGCCCAAAGTTGTTTTTTTTTAAATTTCTTCCATTGCTGGGAAAGCTTCAACAGGTACCTCTAAATATTTTGTTTACAAATAAGGTCAGGTTAAACACGACTGGAAATTATCTCTACTCGGTTATTAGACAGTTAAATAGCAAATTTGTCGTGGTATTTGTATTTCTTATAATGCCCATAAATCTTTAATGACTCCGTGGGAATTAGATTGTCCATTAAAAAATTTAATATTATAGTTATAGGCAAAAAAGTGGAAGTTATTGCTAAAATAGGTTGTACACGATTTAGTTTGTTGTCTATTGCAGATACACAACAATAAATAAATAAACCTATGGGGTGTTAAAAACACATTCTGTCGAAAATATTTGCAAAACCAAATTGCTAATTGAACTATACCAGAAGTCAATGGTTAGTGTAGGACATTTTTAAACGGTTTTACTTATAGTAAGAACATTTTAAAAGTGCAAATTCGGTACCCTTTGAAAATAATACAAAAAACATAAAAAAGGCCGCTTGCAATCGGACTATTTTATACAAAGGCGCCGCTATCCTTTACAGCGACGCTGATACACTATGGGATAGAAATCCATTATTTTGGCCAAAAACCAACTTTGAAATTTTAATGGCTCAAGCTGTGTATTTCAAAGTAGATACTCCAAACTACATGTACGCAAAATTATAAAAAGATATGACGACTTCTATTGGGCTAATAAGAAACTTGAAAATGTATTTTAAGTAAACATAAATATACAACATTTAATCTACTTAGTTTATTATTAGCCTTGTTTACTAAAAAAGTAAAAGAGTTTAAATAATAAGAGCTATTGTTGTGTTTCCGATGTAGTCTCGCGAAGTCTCACTACTTTTGTCAAAGATTTTTTACCTTTTTCTTTATCAGTTTTTGTACTTACAATTGCCTTTCTACTTTTGCTACTTCTGAGTGTAAGGACAGATACAAGATTTTTTATAATTTACAAGGTTTTCCATTTTAACATTTAATATGTTTTGTCCCACACTGTATATCCTAAAAGATAAAAGCATTCTGATGAAAGATATGGATTCTACAGAATCTACCCAACAAAACAGTGTTTTTATTTATTTTATACGTTAAAAAATAAAAAAGTTGGGAAGATGTATCTCTATTACGCTTCTAAGAATAATTTAAAATTATTTTTCAGATTTGGATGGTCATATTTCCGAAACTAATTGAGATAGACACATCAAATGTAGTATTTTTTAAAGCATTTTAAAAGATTTTTTTGGTGGGGATAGAATATTCAGGGTATTCCATTTAAATAAATCATACCTATTGTCGTACCCTGTATATCATATGAGATAATAATCATCGGATTACTGATTAGAATACTACCGAATTAACCAAACAAGCTGACATTTTAGTTTATTTTGTACAATAAAAAATAATAATGTTAAGGGGGGTGTAAATTTATAATAACATATAATAAGTTTTAGGTTTCCAAAAAGCATTTGTAATAATTTATAATATTTTTCCAGTAAAAAGCACCCCATCTTAAGTTAGATTGGTAAGTTTCAGAATTTTGACCAAAAAATTAATTTCTATCCCATAGTGCGATGACCAGCTGCATCAACCGGCATATATCATAAAAGAAATATAGCAAAGGTGGCCGCGAAGTCAAGCATGCCGATTTATTTGCTTTAAACTTTTTGTGATTTTTTTTCTTATCAAAGAGCACCAAATTTACATTTTTAAACTGTTCCTTCTAACTTTTCTTTCCTTTATAACTTGGCCTGTTTATTTATTTGTTTTTTATTTATTTATTATTTGGGTTAAATATAGTAATTGGAATTTGGCCCCCTTCCTGACGACCGATTTATGTGAAATTTGGTAGTTACTCTTAATCTTGATGACAAAACAATATAATACATTCTTTATCATTGTAAATCCAAGATGGCCGCCAATACAAAATGGCGGATTACATATTAATTCACTACAACCTCAATATGGTTAGTTACAGTGAGGTATTAAATGAACTCTATAAAATGAGAAGTATCAACTATAATACAACAAAACTAAAAATTTGAAAATAAATTGTATAAAAATATATGTTTAACGGTTTTATTGTACTAAACTAAAACATACATTCGGTAAGTCCTAGCTACCAGATCGCACCAATCTCAATCTCATAAATCTGGGGTATTGATCAGATAAGTAATAAAATCATTGGGCACTCGAATTTTCTATCATAATATTTACTCTGGATAAGCTTACGCCCAACGGTTTTATTATTTGTCTGATCAATACCCCAGATTGATAAGAAGATTGGTGCGATCTGGTAGCTAGGACTTACCGAATTATAACCGTAAACATAAAAAGTTTTTTTAAATATAATGTATAAGTTAAGAATAAGAGTAACTCATTTTTACTAATGATTATTTAAATTTTTAAATAACAATAAACCCTGCAACTACTAGTGGTAAATTGCATAGTTTCAACCAAGTCATTTAATTTCAGTTTTCTTTTGATTCTGTCCATTTGTGTAATTTGATATTATTGGGAGATGAGTAAAATTTAATTTTATATCAGCCTATCCTAAAGTCAAGCTGTTCTTACCTATTTTATCTATCTAGGTAATAATTTTTATGACTTAATTTTCTTTAACATGTTTTCAATCGGCTTTGCAACAACCATAATTGGACATAAAGGCAAAAAAACCACATAAAGAACGACTTAATTGAAAATATATATATAGTTTTTCTTTAAGGTAAATTGCTTATATAGTATTTTATTAGAATTAAACAAATCTGTACATTGTCATTGTGCAGAAACGGTGATCTTATGAGCGTGTGAAAATAATATACGGAGTTGTGCAAATATTATTCCCCAATAAGGCATTTTAAGGACAGGTAAAGGTAATAAAAAAACCTCTACACAAAATATATTAGTACTCGCGAAAATGGTAACAAGAAAAAAACCTAATGTGAACAGACTGAACAGTAGACTGGGCCGAAAAAATCGACATTTTTTTAATATATCGAAAATCTTGTTCAAGGAGCCAAAAAAAAAAATATCGTACAGGATTGACCCCTAAATAATAATATTTAGAGGTGTATCTCCTTAAATTTAGATTTTTATTTGTACTTTACTTGTTGCGTCATAAAGTTACCTATTTGTTATATAAAAAAAAGGTAGATTTACTGTTTTTAAAATAACTAGAAAATTACAGTTATGTGGTAACACTATTTAAAATTATTTATTTAGGTACATACTAATTAATATGTACGAATTCGCACCTTTTATTATTATGAAATTAGCCCTCTGCCCCTCTATTTGTTTCGCTTTTTAGCACCTTCTTAAGGAGGAAAGTAAGAATTTTTACTCGCCATAGCGCATTATCTTTGTAGTCTTTGCGGGTCAAGAAATACGCTTTTATGACAACTTAAACGGCAGGGCTAATTGGTTTTTGAAGGATCAACACAATTTTGTTCCACACCACATGTAGCCCATCCAGAAAAGCTATGGTGCTCTAACGACACCTGTTCTCAGTTCGGGACCCGAACAGGAAGTGACCGAACAAGTCCCGAAATTATTTTTACGGGCACAACTAGGTTATAATTTTTTTCGGTCGCAACCGTCATAACGTTTTTGTCGGTTTACCGCTTCCTTTAGACCACTACAACCCAACTAACCCAAAGTGACAAAAAACTATAATATATCTATTATGTGATATGCTCAAAAATAGGTTATTAAATGCTTTATGTAACTCCCTGAGTCGTTTTGCTAAAATGTACCTTAAAAACATGAAAATGGGTTTAAAAACAGGTGTAGTGCAGGAAGAGAAAAAAAGCGCATTCACCATTTTTATCAAAATTGAAAATACTCAACTATCAAAAGTCTAAGCAAAAAGTATCAGTATCTAAACTTACCTAAATTTTATACACCAAATCAATCCTTCTATCTTTTAATGCAGCAAATTTATCAATTATATCTTCATAAAATGGTTGAATTTTTATCAGTTCCTAAAGAAGCTCCTTTTGAATTGAAATATTGGCCAAAGATAAAAGTCTATCTTGCGATATAGTGTTTCTTAAGAAATCGTATTGTTAAAATTAGCGAAAAAAGTTCGCCTCGGTAAAAATGTCTATTTGCGCCAACTTGTTTCACTAACTGCTGCAATGAAATATTTCTATAACTTTTATCAGCAAATATTAGGTCAAGTTCATTTTTGAGCCGCTGATTTTTTGGAAATGATTCGGCATATATTTCCAATAAATTTTGAAAAGAACAGTGGAAAAAGTTTGGTTATACTGGCCAAACTTTGCAGTATCAGCAAGACAAAGAAATTGTAGTTTGTAACAATCTTGGAATCTCACTTCCATTTCCATCAAAATATAATCTAATATTTCATAGAGAAGTGCTCTGTACTGTGGTTTAATTTCTTCCTGTGAAAAATCACTGTCGCGAATAATACTTGAATGGAAACAATCGAAATAATACGTAAAAACCAACGAAACGACCAAAACCTATATTATCTGTTTAAGGCTAGCGATTTACCAAGCAATACACCTGATACTCCCACCCGCGATTCTGACCCCAAGTATAGCGTTGTCATGGCAACGGAGCGTCAAAGCGTAAACAAAACCCCGCTTGAGGTGTATACTTCGGTCCGTTTTATATTTGCAATACACTTGCTGATCGCGGATTGCGATGTCGCGTTGCCGAACGTTGAAGAAAGCGACTCGCGCCAGCGGTTAATTTATATGCTAGAAATAAGGAATAGAAATGAGAAAAATGAATTGATAGTAATATGTTTTTATATGTTTTATTATTTATTTTTGGTGAAGTGGCACTTCACTTACTACACCTGAATAGCCGCCACTGTTGCAAATATTTAATAAGGGGTATACCCAGACAGATGATGAGATCCCACGCTTTATCCAAACTAACAGCAAGTTACTTAGAAATTGATATTAAAAATTGTATTTTATAATTAATCATGCATGCGTTAAAAGTGAAAGGACCTTAATTTTATCAAAGTACATTGGCATTTCGCTAACCTAAAAAAATGCCTCTTATAAAACAATGAAAAACTCGTTTGAAACTTCAATATTAAAATACACAAGTTTGATACGGACCACACTTATAGGGGAAACATATGATTATTGTAATTATCACAAAATTGCACATTTAATTAAAATGATAGTAAAAATGTCTCCTTTAAACAGTTTGTTATCAAGGGCTACGACATAACTTGATATTTCTATAAGTCGGGAAAGAAGCACTTGTTCGCATGATAAACACTCGTTTATCAACGATTTTTCATAGCATGCGAATGTAGAAAAGGTCCTTGTAAAAATAAAGACCCTCTTACATCAATGCAAAACCCTAATATTAGGTTTGTTCCAGCAGAATGTTGGAAACCTGTTAGCAACAATCGTAATGCGCTGAAATTGTTACAAACATTAGTCAGAAATGTTGGCAACAGCTTTCTTCTGGAACGAAAATAAACAAGGCGTGCATACTGCTTATACGTCAATACAAGAAAGGTTATGTTAAAAATTTGTCAGTAATATTTGAAGAAAGTTTGCAAACTTTTCAAATAGTTTCCAACATGTTTTCAAACATCTTAAAACTACTGCTGGAACAACAAACAATTGTACAATGTTACAAACATGGCACTGCTGGAACGACACATTTGACGTGCGCAGAATCCAAACGGTTGCAAACATTTCTGACAGCCTGCTGGAACAAACCTATCAATATCCACGTTTTAAAATAAGCCATATCAAATTTTGACTAGTGTATAAAAAATAACACTAGGTATGTTAGGGTCATTGGCTTTAACTTACGCTTGCAAAAAGTTATTGCAAAATCTAAGTTATTAATCAAATTGTTTAGTCATGTAACGGTAAATTGGCAAATTTCTCACATGGTATGACCGAAATGCCCGGGTCTGCCTAAGGTGTTTAAAAATTATTCTATTGATTGAACCATCCCTACTTACATTAATAAAAATATGTACAAAAGGTTTATTTTGGTATTGTTTATAATAAAATTTAAATTAATAACTTGTATCTTGGCAACCAATTAACCGATGGGGACGATGGGCAATTTTGATATAAGAGAAACGTCTTTCCGAGTACATATTTTTAAATATGTATTATTTTTAATAAAGTTACGGTTTTAAATTAGGATTCACGGTATTATTTAATTTATCTACAAAAAAAGTCCAAAAATTTAATGCCCAAGTCCTATATTTTGAATTGTTCTTCTTTTAATGCTATTAGGTTATAATAATATTACACAAAAACCGTGAAACCCATTTTACTTAAATTATTTATAATTATTTCCTTAACAAATGCGCAAAGTGATACTTTCCCACATGCAAAAGTAGTTACACGATGCAAAGCGGAGTTCTAAATAAGCTGTAAGTGCTGTAAAGACACTCTGCAGTGTATTGTATATACAGGGTGTTTATTTAAAAACTTACCACTCAAGTTATCTGCGAAAGAGACAGATTTGAGAGTGTCGCCGAAACACGTCAAAATATTTGTTGACGTTTTTTACAAAAAAGTGAACGGTGATATCAACCTCAAAAATTCTTAAATAAGAAGGAGGGTCGAGTGATACATCATTTTAAAGCTCCTGATGAGTAACTAATTAATAACCCTAGAATATAATGTCAATATCTTTACCTATTATGAAATGGCGGTACTTGAAATATTTACTTGATTACCTGCAATCCACGAAGGCTGAAAGCCTAAATACTAACGTACCGTGGGTGTCTTAAGCAGGGTAAGAGGAAGTTTGTTAACACAGGACTTAAAAACTTGAAGATTTGGGGGGAAGGAAAGACCTCCGCTGGCAGTAGGTTCCACAGTCTAGAAACTCTAGGGATAAAAGAACGAACGAAATGGGAAGTTCAGGGCCTGTCCAATTGAACCGTATAGGGATGCATACGCGCGGCACCACGAGTTTCTCTGTTGGGAGCTGCAAGAGGAGGGACTATACTGGATAATTCGTCGGAGCAGAAGCCGTAAAAGTATCTATAGAAGAGCGATAGATCTCCCACAGCTCGACGATGGGCAAGAGAAGGAAGTCTTTGAGTAAGTAAAGGATCATTAATAAGACGAACAGCCCTTCTTTGAATGGCATCAAGAATGCTGAGGGTTGTAGGGGATGCCATTCCCCAGACATGAGAACAATATTCCAGAGAGGGTCGAATTTGGGACACATACAAAGTGTATAAATTGGAAGGAGAAAAATACTTTTTGGCTCGGAAAGAAATCCAAGCTTTTGAAGCCGCGGTGGCTATAGATACAATGTGTTTATGCCAGTTAAGGTTATTCTCAAATGTGACGCCCACAAGGTTAAATGTGTCCCCGCTCTGCAAAACCTGGCCACTCATAAGCAAAGGATGAGTGTTTGATGATTTTTCGCGACAAGGAACATGACTGTGTTTTGGATGCATTAAATTGAACGAGATTTTGGCGCCCAATCCAATATCAAATTGAGATCCTGTGAAGAGATATCTGCATCGCCCTGCGTTTGCTTTCCAAGTCAGGTTGAGAGATTGGTTTGGGAACCTGAAAGTGGGTGAAGGAGTACTATCGTCAGCATAACTATGAATGGGATTGGTTGTGGAAGAAGAAGATCGTTGATGTGAAGAAGAAACAAAGTTGGTGCTAGTACTGAACCTGAGGCACTCCAACATTAATGTAAGAAACATAAGGAAAGGGATCTCTTTGTATCGTAATAAATGTCAGATTACCGATTCTATATTTCACTTTCGGTCACGATCGACTCAATCGAATAAGAACCGATTTTCAAAAGGAAAGGGACAAAAATTTACATGTCTCTTTGGCATTTATCTTTGTCTTTTACACTTTAAAATATTTTTCTTTTTCTAGCAGTTTCTTTTGTACCCACGTGACAACAAACCACATGCTGCGTCGTTTGTTAACAGTATTTTGTGTGTGAAAGAGTTTATTGAAGTTTTTAGTCATTCCTTGGGTTTAGTGCTGTATGAAATAACGCGGAAAATTACCACCATAATGGATTATAATAGTATACTTAATTGCGGAGCTACTCGAGTTTCTCGAACACTCTCTTTTAATTGAGGAACTATATTTAAAAAAGATACTGCATCATGTCTTTATTAGGGCGAAATAGATCAATAAATCTCTGATCCGGAAGAGAAAAGGGATCACTTTGGTCATGTAACACAGCCTTTTGCACCCGAAGCATGTAATTCCTCTCGTCGTTTTCTATTTCGTTGATCAAAAACCTTTCGACAGGAAGCATTTTGATTAAGAACGTAAGTAAAACACAATTATAAAAAGCTTATTATCTCCGAAAACTTCAATCAACAACAACAAATAAATGCCAAAGTCGACGTATGACAGGTGACAGAACGGACATTCGTGACGTAAATTTCGGGCAAATAGGATGAAAAGTCGATATTTTTAAAATAAATAATAAGAAATATTCCCAATTATCATAAGGATTCGAGTTTGATCGAAAAAGAACGATGACACACGAATCCGAAAATAATTTATTACAGAATACGACATTTCAAAGAAATAGGGATCTCTTCCTTTTCTTTATCCCTATTTTCCTTTTCCTTATGTTTCTTACAGAATCTCAAGGGTGAAAGTGATAATTTTTTTAATTTTTTTTCGATAATTCTTGATTTGTTTTGAATATTGTAGTGAAACTTGGTATCTAGGGGTTTTTTGACATGAGCTATTTAGATTTAATAATAATTTTTATGTATAAACTAAGAAGGGCTAGCTACACTATTTAACCTTTTTCTAAAACGTCCTAACTTTTTGTGCTACTCTGCATATACCATCTTAGTAAACCAGTTAACTACCATATGCTTTCTACACAAAAAAGTATACTTTGTAAGAACGGCTCCGAGCAACCGTTTTCAAGATATTTGCATTTAACCGGTTTAGTGCAACCAAAAAGTATATGAAAGAATACATTAAAATCATTCGTTTATCATGAGGCAATTATAGTTATGACCTATTCGCTGTTTTTAAAGGCATTTTTGGGTTGCATTAAACCACTTAAATTCAAATATCTTGAAAACGGTTGATTAAAGCCATACTTACAAAGTACACATACAGTGTAGCACCAAAAAGTTAGTACGTTTTAGAAAAATTGAAATAGTCTCCTCCCTCTGCTTTACTTATAAAAATTAATATCAGATCCAAAAGCTCATGTCAAAAGACCCCTAGATACTGAGTTTTATAAAAAAATTTAAAACGTTTCAAAAGTTATCGAAATAAATTAAAAATATATTTTAACGTTGATACCCTGTATCTTCCTTATTATCAACTTTTGGATATAGGTGTGTGTGGTTTAATCTTCATATTTTGACATAAGGAATCTGTGGTTTTTCTGTGTACCATTAAACAAAAAAAAATTGATTTTTTTAATTAAATAAGGAATAACGGAATCAATCACCCAAAAAATACTTAGAATTTAGAGCAAGTAACAATATATTATATCGTTCCAGATATCGTATCGTATGGTTTATTGTAATTTTTAAAGTAATTATTTAATAATTAATCATGATGAGCTTGTAAAATAGAAATGTTCGCTTTTCATAAAAGTGAAATAAGTATACAGGAATTTGCGTTATATTATATAATAATCATGTTGTCCGTATGCAGGAAATGATTAGCAATTTCCGTAAATTATATTTTTAGCAGCAACATCAAATTATAGATAATATATTAAACATCATATAATATATTTTAATGTATGTATGTTTCAGTATAGTTGGTAGTTTAACACAAGCATAGAATTGGTCATCGTTCCGGGCAGGATAAAGTAGGTTTGTCTTATCCCAAATTAATGTAACAATATATTATATATTATTGTCATAACTCATTGAGCCTAAATACGGCCGTGTAAAACGCAATGCACTCACAAAATTTTGGTGAAATTTACAGTGGGGATCTAAAGTCCAAAGTCCCCCTTTAAAATCTGAACCGTTTGGTATATTTTATGAAAACTGGTATATAAGCAGGTTTGCAGTTTCCATTTGTTACAAGGTTTGTTCTATATCTAATACGCCATTTTGTTTCGAAAGCCATCTTGGATTTACAATCATAAAGAATATATATATATTATAGGTTTGTTCCAGCAGAATGTTGGAAACATGTTTGCAACAATCGTAAAGCGCAGAAATTGTTACAAACATTAGTCAGAAATGTTGGCAACAGTTTTCTGCTGGAACGAAAAAATAAAAAAGGCGTGCATACTGCTTATACGTCAATACAAGAAAGGTTATGTTAAAAATTGTCAGTAATGTTTGAAGAAAGTTTGCAAACTTTTTAAACAGTTTCCAACATGTTAGAAACATGGCACTGCTGGAACGACAAATTTGACGTGCGCAGAATCCGAACGGTTGCAAACATTTCTGACAGCCTGCTGAAACAAACCTACAGAAAGAAAATTTGTTTATAATGGGTTAGTTGTTGTCTTAAAAGTGACAGGTACAGGCAACTAACACATTAACTATACCAATGAGTAAGTCCGGCCGATATTTCGGTTTCGGCCAAAAAATCAAGTTTTGGCGGCAGTTGCGATTTCGGCCAAAATTGGTCGAAACCGAAACAAATTTCGTTTCTCGCGGAATTAAAAACAAAAATACAAATTGTTTTTGCTCTACAAAATATTTTGTACCCCCCTTAAAGAAGTATAGGTACGTCACGAATTTTAGTATTTTAAGGTATTTTATACTTGACCACGTGAGTTTTTGTTTCGACCGAAACTGAAGCCATGGCCGAAATTTCGGTTTCGGCCGGAAAACCAGTTTCGGTCGGACTCTACTTAAGACCAACAATCTTAAGAGAAGTCTTGCTTTCCGTGGTTTTGGGTTTGTGCCCCTTCTGTTTGGTGATTGTCTTTTGTGAAGTTGCGTCAGAAAAAAAAAACTTGCTTTGTTTACTTGGGGTATTTGTTTAGGGTGTACATAACGTAACGCGTATCTTTTTAACACGCTTTTATTAACTTGGGTTGTAACTATCTATCTATCCATCTGGCTATCTATGTAACGGAATCTTTGAGCCTAATTTTAACCAACTTCCAGCTATTCGATTTCTTTGAAACTTTGCACACGTATTAAGGACCCATGACAATGCAATAATCTGCAAACAGTATCCCGTTATCCTGCTTTGGATCGCCAGGAAAAAGAAATTCCATTATATTATAAAAACAACACCTGGGTTGCCATCTGTTGGCAACATTCCAAACTTTGCTACTCAATTGCGAAGAAATTTTTTTAGTGGGTTGCCATCTGTTGGCAACATTTCAAACTTTGCTACTCTTTGCCATCTGTTGGCAACATTCCAAACTTTGCTACTCAATTGCGAAGAAATTTTTTAGTGGGTTGCCATCTGTTGGCAACATTTCAAACTTTGCTACTCTTGTTCACTAAAAATTTTTTCGCCATTTTGTCAAGAGTAGCAAAGTTAATTGATATAACGAACTAAAAAATGAAAAATAATTAATAGTTTAAAAAAACTAAAAAAACACGCTTTTATATGCAACCGAACTAAAAATTAGAAAATAATTTTTCATTAAAAAAATATTGTCATTTCATAGTAAAAAGCGTGGGGTGCTTAATATATTAAATGTTATAATTATTATATTTGCCAATATCTATGATGGAAAAGTTATGAAAAAATAGTAAAATGCACCCCACGCTTTTTACTATGAAATGACAATATTTTTTTTAATGAAAAATTATTTTCTAATTTTTAGTTCGGTTGCATATAAAAAGCGTGTTTTTAGTTTTTTTATTTATTAATTATTTATTATAACTTTAAACATATAAATATTAAAATTTGCTACCCAAACTACTTTGATACTCCACGGCCTCAATTGATCCTCGCGATGTAAACTCTATACTTTATGTAACCATATTTCTAATCATTTATAAGGCAAGGTTGATAGTGAAATTGTTAAAATACCCTGTTATCTTAACAAGGCTGTCCGCATTTTATTTTTAACATTGCTAAGCAACTACTAATACATACCTATTATGACAATCCATAAATATTTCCTATTTTAATAAGTCTGTGGTCTGCTTGTTAAGTGCAATAATTTATTATTTAATATTTTTTTGCTAATCTTAATAATTCATAAAAAAGTTTGATATGATTTTATACTTTATTTAGTTTTAATTACATTTTCTTTGTATACTGACAATGCGTGGAAAAGAGCCGGTCTAACGCGTGTAAAATACCAACAGGTAGATTTTAAACAATTTGAATACTTTCGGCATGTGCTGACTTACCACACAGTGCGTCGATATGTGGAAAAATACGCTAAAATTAATATTTTCGTAACAATTTAAACGTATAATAAGTATGTGTAATAATGTGTTAAATCTATACAAATATTATAAAGAGGTAAAGTTTTTAACTTTGTTTGTATGTAGAGGGAAATTTTCGGAAGTACTGAACCGATTATGATAATTCTTTTACAGTCAGAAAGCTATACTATTCAGGAGTGCTATAGGCTATATTTTATTATGATTAACCAAAAACTTCAGAGAAAAATAATGGTATATGTATATAAAGTCAGCGGCAAAATATAATTAATTCCCAACGAAGTGAGCACGGGTTAGCTAGACACCCCTGAGAGCTGTGGTCAGCTATCTTTCATGAGCATCGATAGTCCAGAGGTAGAATGCTGGCTTGGCGGTCCGGGTTCGATTCTCGGCCGAACCAGTTTTTTTTTTTTGATAAAGATAGAAAGTTTTAGATTACTCCGGGGGATTCAAAAATTCAGAGAAAAATATATTAATGCCCAACGGAGTGGGCACGGGTCAGCTTAGTATATAATAAAAATACAGTATTACTTTCTGTATTAACAGAGTATTGTACGCTACTTAATTATTAACAGCAAAACTATTTTAGTGCAATAAGACAGACGTGTTTTCTTGTTTGGGCACCTAATAAAATATTACTTGTTTTGACCCTTTTTATTCTGGTTTGGTCACCTGGATAAAATGTATGACATATTTATTCTAAGTTTACACAAGCGCAGGAATATGCGCATTAGCCAAATGCAAATTTGAATAAATCCCATGTGTAAAGACTCTTAAATCAGTATCAGTGTTATTGCATCACAATAGTTCTGTTATTATTACAGAGTATAGGTGGGCGGTCATGGTTAGTTCTGGATAGTTAAATCTTTTTTTTAATTCCTCAATTAAACCCAAGACAAATACACACTTTAAAAATCCACTTAAGAAATATAAGCCTACCTTAGGGTACGAAACAAGAAGAAGTAATTTTTGTCGAACCCGAAAAAAGGGGTGAAGTCAGGTAAAATTTTGTTAGGTGCCTAAACAAGAAGTTCCCCAACTAGCATAGACCGTCCCGATGTGTTGTTGCTTTACTGGTCAATAACGGATCGGCTAAATAACATAATACATAGGCAATGTGAGAAAAAGAGACACTCTAACACGAATACCGGCATATATACATGGATGCCTAATAGTGCTTGTTTTGTTATTGTTTTATTGGCCGATATTTTAACTCTTGCGTATACAGTATACCTTTTTACTTAGCTCAAGGTGTATAATATATTTTTTAATGTTTCTTAAAAATCTTTTACGTTAGCTATTCTCCGATTTGTGTAAGTACATATTTGGAATCTATGTCACATCGTCGCTGATCTTACCAAGGGGCGAAAGCGCCAATTTGTTAATTTTATAGGAAAGCGTTTTAAAGAAAATGGGTCCTATTTGGAACACAATTATTTTTTAAATAGTTTATTAATTATTTTATTGTTTATGGTGTTACGTAGGTCAATATACATGCTTATTAAATACATGTTTAAAATTTGAATACTTATAAGTTATAACAGCTTAAATGGACCCAAATGGACGTTTGCCCTTTCGTTAGATTTTTTTGAATGTTATTTTGGATGTTCGCCTGTTTTATTATACTAATTTTTAAATTAAATAAAACATGTAGCCGCTCTTTCAGGTATTTTATTCGTTGTAAAGGTTAATTTATAAAAAATATTGTTAATACAACTTAACAGTAACAACTAGTTTCAGTAAAGCTAACGAACTAAAGAATAGCAACTACTATAAATCAAAAACAATATTTTGAAAGTAAACAGACACACTTTAACAGTAGATACTAGAGGATGACAACAAAATAATAAATGATAATTTATTTTATTAATTTATAAATAAAGATTATCGAAACATACTAAAATTAAAAACATTTGGCTGTTTATTCATGCGGAAGATCTTTAAAATATTTTTAAAATATTGGATCTTTTACAACCGGCGTAAGACCTGTGCATAAACTAATAAGATCATTTTACTTATCTCGAGAGAGTTTTGTCAAGTATTTGTTTGAAAGAGGTATAGGCTGAGTCATGATTTCAAGCGAATTTTTTAAGGGGCAATACGAATAAGATCATTTTACTTATCTCGAGAGAGTTTTGTCAAGTATTTCTTTGAAAGAGGTATAGGCTGAGTCATGATTTCAAGCGTATTTTTTTAAGGGGCAATACGAAGTAGTTTTCAGCAAGGTGGCTGTTCTTTACTAAAAGTTGTGAAATATGGTCTTTGTCTGCCATAACATTCTTTACTTTCGTCCAATGGACATCCTCACCTGTTTCAAATTTTCTAACCGACTTTATAGGAATTTTTTCAGAAAGGGATTTAAACTTATTTATATTCATGCTAATAACAGTGTATGGAAGATTTCGTTTAGCCAGTTTTACAATAGGTGGAAGCTGAGCAGGTATGAAGATCTCGTCGGCCAAAGACATAGCTGTTGATACTGAGCTATGGACCGAATCGCCCTCGCTTTTACCGTGGTTTGTTTCAAAAAAATGTAAATGTATTTTTCTAAGGTTTTTTGAATTTGCTATTATTTGTAGCAGCATAGTAAAAACAATCGTGTTGCGGTTCTGACCGCCGCAACCATCTGAAAAAAGGTATACTTCACGAAGGCCACGATCGTCTAATTCACGAAGGTACCTTGCTACACAAGTCGAAATTTTGTTTCCACCTCGTTTAGCTATAGTTTTGTCCCACAGAAAGCACATACACTCTTTATTACCTATGTTGTAAAGGAAGTTGAATGACCTGTTGAAGGTCAAAAACTGCGGAAGCCACAATGTTAGGATAAGTTTTTCATAGTTCTTTGACTTTTCTTTTTTTGTCGTACTGTATGCTTTTTATCTTTATGTTAAAAAAAACATTCCTAAGCTGCTTTTTCTTTCCTGCGGCGCCTTGTATGTAGGACATGCACAGAGTACACTGGTCCTTCGTAGGACGGTAAAATGAGAGATTAAGAGATCGAAATATTCTCCGATAAGTATGGTAACAGCATATCTTTCCTTTTCCAGCTTTTTCTTCTTTATACAAATCATACATCTTTTTTACCGTTAGGTCTGGATGTAGATATTCCCTGCTAGTTGATTTTCTACAAAAATGCGATTCTATTCGTGGAAATTTTTGTATATGATCAAATGCCGAGTCTCTAAGTTGTTTATCTAGCTCTTCTAGTTCTTTACTTTGTCCTTCACGCTTATCCAAAGCTAATGTCGCTTCTTCAATCAGTTTGGTTAACGCTGTTCTCAAGGTCTTTTTCGAAATGCCCAAAGTATTTAGAAACATAATTCTGCATACACGCGTTGTACTACCCGCATTTGCGAGTCTATATTTTAATGTTCTTTTTCTGCGTGAAATCTGAGCTGTTGTTCTCTTTCTTTTGATCTCTTCTAGTTGTACATGTCTTACCAGAAATTTTTTTCTAGCTGTAAACTCTTTGTATTATAAAGAGCATCATAAATTTTTGTCTTTGGTCCTCGTCAAGGTTGTCACACTCTGTAGCTTTGCATTTATCTTTTCACAGCGGAGTTTTATTTATTTGGTAGGCATACTTTTTTGTCACAGGACTAACATTAGTCTTTCCTCCGTTGTTAAAGCATGCGCGGTTCTTTTCTTGTTTTTCTAATTTTCTTTTTCAACTGTATTTCCCTTTTTTCACCATCTACGGCAAACCTAGAACTATTACCGACAGTAAAAATGGGCTGCCCAACAGAAAGATGTAGGCATAACAGCCAATATTACTATTGTGAGATCTGATAATTAGGCGAAACTCCATTTTGTGCATTTTCGCCCCTTATTCTGATCCTATAACGTATTTAGTGTCGCTTCCGCCTATGGACAATTTTGATGTTTACGGGAAACTGCTATAGATAGACGTTCGCCAGTTTGCTAGATCATAGATACCTTTAAATCTAATCATTTTATCGACTTAACTCCAAAACGAAAAAAATGTCGCTTTCGCCCCTTTGTCTTATCAGCGACGACATGTAGCATCTTGAATATTAGTATTTTGTTGAACTTTGGTATGCAGAACCGTTATTTCCACTTAGTATTATTGATGTAAGTTATTGTTTTTAAGCACCTAATAGTTTAGGCAAAACAATAAAAACGCATACATATGCAAATTAAAAGAAATACAAATATTTCTATATTATAAACAAAAAGACAATTTCGTTGCCTGAATAATTAAATACAAATGTCCTCCAAATTACTACTATTTGTTATTGTTATTGTTTTTACTATCAATCCTTAAAATCGTTTTAGTAACATTTCTCCGCTATTTGGTCCATAAAAAACAAAGGTTCGTACTTTCTTTTTTTTAAACCGTGTGTTTTCTTCATATTCTAAAAAACAATGCCAAACAATTTAAGAAATAGAAAATGTAAACCGGAAACTTAAACATGTATTTTGCTACTTATTTACCTATTAGCTTGTAATTTAAAATATGTCAGTAAGTGAGGTTAAATCATGTTTCCATGGAAAATACCTAAATGAGAATAAACAGCAGTAGCGTAGCTAGGCGTAGGCGGTGTAGGCGGTCGCCTACAGCCTCGCGCCTGTGTCCTTATTCTTGAAACTGGGGGACAGCGTTCTCATGTGAAAAGTGGGCGGAGTTCTCTCGAAAAGCTTAAATAGGTATTCTTGGACGCAAATGGCTGCTCCCATCCCGCAACTGTATAGGAAAACAGCCCGGGAAGTGAACGATTATTTTGGCGATGTGATCGAGTCCGTTCTCTTATGCTCGAAAATTAGGACACTGGTGGGGCCTCGCGGCAAGGTAAAGGCAGGAGCGTGCCTAGCCCATAATTATTGGGGGGTAAATTCCAGTATTTTACCAACTCACATATATATAAATGTATATATATATATATATATATATATATATATATATATATATATATTATTATATATAAATATATATAAATATAAATTAAGTGTCTCTCATTTGCAACTTCGTTATTACTCAAAATATGAAACAGTTTAAATTAGCAAACTACCATCTATTTTCACGCTCTTTAAGACTAAAGATTAGAAAAAACAATAGACAATCGGGTTGCTGAGTTATACAGCAGAAATACCCCTTTTTAAATGGATCTCCCTGTATATTTTATCACCATTCGAAAGTTCTTTGAAAATCCTTTAAAAAAGTCCGTATGTAATATATCAATTTTTTTCATAGTTTCGGAAATATGGTCATCCTCAGGAGTTATAGTAAACTGGTTTTTATATAAAACACCCTGTATATGGTATCATCAATTAAAATATATTTTAAAGAGCTTTAAGAAAATACCACATTTGATGTGCTTATCTTTTTAGTTCTGGAAATATAGCCATTTAAATCTGAAAGATGGTAGATATTTTCCCCGTTTTATTTCTGACACTAAAACTTATTGCTTATAGCTTAAAGCATTGATATAATAAAAATTGAACGTAATTTTTAGATCTGAATGGCCATATTTCCAAAACTATAAGAGATAGACATAGCAAATGTGGTATTTTCTTAAAGCTCTTTTAAATATCTATTTATTGGTAATGTAATATACAGGGTATTTTATTTAAAAATACCAGTGTACTATAAAATTTCTGAGGATGGCTATATTTCCAAAACCATGAAAATTGGATACATCACATGTGGACTTTTTTCAAGGATTTTAAAAGATCTTTGTAATGGTGATAAAATATACAGAGTGTTCCATTAAAAAAAAAAGGTTATTTTGCTGTATAACTCAAAAACCCGATTGTCAATTGTTTTTTCTAATCTTCAGTCTTAAAGAGCGTGAAAAATGCTACTAGTTTTCTAATTTAAACTATTTCAAATTTCAAATAATAACGAAGTTACCAATAACGGGCACTTAATTTGGATGACCCTGTATAATAATTCTTTACAAGCACGTTATAAGTATCTGCAAGCTGATCTTGTAGGTTTTGCAGGTTTCGAACTTTACCCCAATAGTTAACCTTCCTAGTCAATGTTGCCACTTTGTCACTTTTGTCAGAATCAAAAATTATATGATGGGTTTTGTTGTTATTAATAATAATTCAATTAGTGATAATTATAGTACAACAAATAAGGTATATATTTATTTTTTGCTAAAATATTTTGGGACTAATCTTTTAGTAGGACCTACATTTACCCAAGTAACTAAAATTATTGGGGGAGTGGACGCCCCCCTGCCCCCCATAAACACGCCCCTGGGTGAAGGTATTAAATGTGATATAGAAAAAATAGCAAAATGAAAGATGCAAATGGTCTTGAAGGCCCGAAATTGCTTGGCTTCGCAAAAGTTTAAAATTTAAAAGAAGGGGGAGAACCTTTTTTTTTCTCAATAATTTTTTGTCAGGGGCCTCTCGGACACGACTTTGTCTACGTCTAATTTTGGTCACGCAACGCCACTGATAAAGAGAATAATATTCATTCACAAATTTGTCTACTTAATTTCCCTTTCATAAAATTCATGGTTATGGTAATGACTTTAGTACCGTACTAATTTTTTTAATGGAGCATACAAAGAATTTTAATGTGTTAAAAATAACTATTTGTTATCGCATTGTTGATCAGTGGTCTTTGCTAAAATACCCATTTACATAAAATATATTTAAAAGTTATCATTTTTAGGAGTTATTAATTAGTTCTTAACTGGAGGACTTAAATATAAACTAAAATTTAACTGTAAGATTTAATTTTTGTTTAACTACCACTGCTGGTCACTTGTTTTTACAGGAAACGTTTAATTTTATGATTTTTGGTCGTTCGTTACTGTCAAACTTTGATGTATTAGGCCTCGGCTACGATAACAAGCAGGCGGAGGAAAATATCAAATATCTGTAGTAGTAGCCAGTACTGGCGTGTTGTAAAGAGCGTTTTGAAACCATTTTATACAGTGTGTCCCAGGATAGGTGCTACAAGAGCACAAATGGACCAAAAACTTTTGAATTTTAAAACGAAATTTTGGGAATACTGGTCGCATGGTCCAAAACTAATAAATTCAAAATTTTACTCCAATTGGTATTATACAGGGCGAGTTATACTTAAAAATATGAAAAATGCCCAGGAACTAACTAGTTTTATTTTTAAAAATAGAACCAAATTGCATAAGTAAATTTTGTAGAGAATTAAATTTTATGTCAAAATTTGAAGTTAAAACATAAGAGTAAAAAAATTGTAGTTGTTATTTTTTTACATTACGCATTACAACTTAAATAATGGACAAGAGGAAAGCTAAAGATTTAATAGTTTTAAATATTTTTAACAATTCTATGCCTTAAGCCTTAAGCCAAGTATTTTAAAAACTGTTAATGCATGAAGAAAAAAATTGACAAAAATATTTTTACTTTAATTCTAACTTTAAATTTTGACAAAATTTTATTTTCACTCATTTATGATAAAATTTTGTCATATTTTTAAAAATAAAAGTACCTGTACTCTTGGTAATTTTTCATATTTTTAGTAATAACTCGCCCTGTATATTACCAAACGGAGTAAAATTTTGTATTTTTATCAGTTTTGGGCCATGCAACCAGTTTGCCCAAAAGGACATTTTAAAATTCCAAAATTTTTGGTCCATTTGTCCTCTTGTAACACCTATCCTGGGACACACTGTATATGTCATAAACGCTCCGCGGATAATAAATATTTGTTTGTTTCGAGCAGCAGCGGCAGACTTTTTGCTCAGCGCTCTCACGCATTTCGGTTTCTGCTGGCCGCTAACGCTTGGTATCGTAGCCGTAGCCTTACGCTGCAAAACTGTCATATTTGTATGAAAACAATGCTTGCGCGCAAATGTGATCATGTGTATTACAAAATACATCGACTTTTCATGCAAATGTAGCAGTTTTGCATGACCGTCTATGCTCCGGTTTAGGAACAAGCATGCTAATATTCAATAAAAATACATTTTTAATTCGTT
Source organism: Listronotus bonariensis (assembly GCA_014170235.1). Lineage (NCBI taxonomy): Eukaryota > Metazoa > Arthropoda > Insecta > Coleoptera > Curculionidae > Listronotus > Listronotus bonariensis. Next base: position 84,203 of record JACEGR010002556.1, on the reverse strand, counting down.
TCTAAAAACTAGATATCAGTAATTTGGCGAGGCTTATATTAAAACACCAGCATATTAATTTATTTAAGTACTTACAAAAATATAGCCTACTCCACCTTAAATTTATTGTCCTGACGATTGTTACTACTACCTTTATGATAGGGATATGATATTATTTGTTATTATTTTCATATTTAAAGGCCATTCCCAGCCACCATAAAACAACATTAAATTACAATAACTTTTTCTCGTGCTGTAAGAACAAATGTGTATTATAGAATCTAAATATGTTTATCTTTTTTTTCAGGTAAGTTAATCAATATATTTAACAGTAGACCAAGTGAAGTCAAGTAAGTACATACATACTACATAACAAAAGTTTTAGGAAGAATTACATCATTAAAAGATACATCTAGATTTAAAACACAACCTGCAACCGTACCTCGTCGCAGAAACACGTTGCGAACAGAGATCTCGCAACTACGACAGCTCCGTCCACATTTGTATAGTGAGAACATTTTAAAAGCGCAAATTCGGTACCCATTGAAAATAATACAAAAAACATAAAAAAGGCCGTCTGCAATCGGACTATTTTATACAAAGGCGCCGCTATCCTTTACAGCGACGCGCTGATATACTATGGTATAGAAGTCCATTATTTTGGCCAAAAAGTAACTTTGAAATTTTAATGGCTCATGCTGTGTATTTTAAAGTAGATACTCCAAACTACATGTACGCAAAATTATAAAAGGATATGACGATTTCTATTGGGGTAATAAGAAACTTGAAGATGTATTTTAAGTAAACATAAATATACAACATTTAATCTACTAAGTTTATTATTAGCCTTGTTTACTAAAAAAGTAAAAGGGTTTAAATAATAAGAGCTATTGTTGCCTTTTTCTTTATCAGTTTTTGTACTTACAATTACCTTGCTACTTTTTGCTACTTCTGATTGTAAGGACAGATACAGGATTTTTTATAATTTACAAGGTTTTCCATTTTAAAAATTAATATATTTTGTCCTACACTGTATATCTTAAAAGATAAAAGCATTCTCATGAAAGATATGGATTCTACAGAATCTACCCAACAAAACAGTGTGTTTTATTTATTTTATACGTTAAAAAAATAAAGGAAGTTGGAAAGATGTAACTCTTTTACGCTTCTAGGAATAATTTAAAATTATTTTTCAGATTTCGATGGTCATATTTCCGAAACTAATTGAGATAGACACATCAAATGTAGTATTTTTTTAAAGCTTTTTAAAAGATTTTTCTGGTGGTGATATAATATTCAGGGTATTCCATTTAAAAAAATCATACCTATTGTCGTACCCTGTATATTATATGAGATAATAATCATCGGATTACTGATTAGAATACTACCGAATTAACCAAACAAGCTGAGTTTTTTTTAGTTTATTTTGTACAATAAAAAATAATAATGTTAAGGGGGTGTAAATTTATAATAACATATAAGTTTTAGGTTCCCAAAAAGTATTTGTAATAATGCATAATATTTTTTTCAATAATTTTCCAGTTAATAGCACCTCATTTTAAGATTGGTAAGTTTCAGAGTTTTGACCAAAAAATTTAATTTCTATCCCATAGTACGATGACCACCTGCATCAACCGGCATATCATAAAAGAAATATAGCAAAGGCGGCCGCGAAGACAATCATGCCGATTTATTTGCTTTAAACATTTTTGTGATTTTTTTTTATCAATGAGCACCGAATTTACATTTTTAAACTGTTCCTTCTATACAACGACCTGCAACTGTACCATGTCGTGAACATATCTGAACGTCGAAACAAACGCCGTCGCAAACCTGATAAGTGTTGCAGCTCGAGGCTCGCTTTGATCTACAGCTTGTCGATAATTTAACATAAAAAAATGATGCAAGGCGTCGCAAACACTTATTAAGTTCGCAACCTTTGGGGCCCCTTTTACCCGGTTGCCCAGGGCGGAAAGTCCCCCCACCGCCACGGTACGCTAGTAATAAAAGAAGCCGTTTGCTTGGAAGATTGATAGCTTTCTCAGGGTTTTAGCCACAGAAGGCATTAGGAGCGTTTTTTATTCTCGGGAAGAGACTTACCCTTTTTTTTGTTTTTTCGCCCTTTCGGGGTCATCCCACCCAGGCCCGACGACCGCCCCCTAGGTGGTGCACTGCAGCCTGAAGGCTTATTGTACCTTGACCCCTACTCCTTCCCATTCACACTCCATTCATTCCATAACTTGGATGGTTGTTGCTCGGTCCGTTCGTCACCCCCGAGCAGAACATCGCGTGCCGTTGCCCAAAACCCACCGGTCACCCATCCAAGTTATGGGCGCGCACTTCACTGCTTAACTCCGGAGATCGACGCTGCCGAGACAACCGGAGCAGCCACAAGCGCGCCAGACCCTTGATCTAGTAGTGATCTAAAACTGTATTTCGAAGTCCGGAGTAATTTCTAACTTTTTCTTTCTTTTTTTTTTCACTCGTTGTTACGTTCGCTGTACGGTAGTTGAAAGCATGATGCTTGTGAGGAGAGAAACTGGGAATATATATAATATTTGTGTTTCTTTTTGCTGCATCTAGATGTGCATTATTAATAGTTATAATTTAATTTAAAGTGGTTGTGATATGAAACATTCCAGACAACATCACTACCACACAGATATGAGCCGGCTAATCGTTCAGTACCTCTGAACTACACCCCAGAAGTTCCCTGGTGGTCCCCCATCCAATTACTTACTGTGGCCGGCCTCACTTTACTTTGCTTTTCACAGGAAGCGCTATTTCAAACAAGCACTACAGTTTTTTTTTATATTTGGCTTGGAAAAACTATATTTAAATAATGTATTAAAGAGCATTGTAAGAAAAATATTTTTGCTTGGACTAAAATATCAAACACAATGCGAAGGTTGCTCGTCAAATTTTAATATCCACATGCGAAGGTTGATCGTCAAATTTTAATATCCACGTTTCATCTCCTAATCTATTATAATGTAAATCCGCCTCCGGAAAGATCCTTTTAACTTTTGTCCTGAAAATAACAACGACCTACTTTCTAACCATGAATTTAGAAGGCGTTTTTATTCCAGAAATACTAGAAGGTTAACTGTCACTATATCAAAATTGATAAGGGTTTTAAAAAGTATCCTTGTCGCGTACAAAATACACTGCGGATCAAAAAATTTAGGTCACTTTTTAATTTAAAAGTCGAACAACGCTGTAACCACAGATTATTTTAAAAATACGCTACACGGGCAGATTCCGATTTCAATGGCGCAAATTTGGCCTATCGAACGCCGGCTGGCTCGCGTAAAGCTTAATTCATGTACTTTATGAAATGCGAGTTGCGAAACATTTTCTAATTGGTCAATTTTGTACGACACATTCGAAGTTGACCGATTAGAATACATTTTACGTGTACTTACTTGTTAATACAACTTTAATAAACTTAATGTAAGTATATGTTACGCCAAATTTGTGTATTTGCCGATTTCATGTATTTGGCAAAATTTAAATTTTTTCTTATTCGTTAAAAAAGCTGTTCTGTCACATTGGGGGTCACGGTAACTTCTGGTTAGTTAAATCATAAAAAAAGCTATTTAGCAAGAAAAAAAAATTACCTAACCAGAACTAAGGCCGTGTTTCCACGGGCCACTTTTGAAGTTGATATGGACCACAAAAGTGTTTCCATAGTAGCTAATCCGATCACAAAAATTTTAGCATTGTTGGAAAACGAAACTACAAGCTGGCGACAGTAGACCAACCACTTTTTGTGGCCCATATTAACTTCAAAAAGTGGCCCGTGGAAACATAGCCTAACCATGTCCACGAATGTTTTATTTACTGCCTATTTCATAAATTAAGCACAATTTTGCCGAATTCATGAAATCGGCAATTACACAAATTCGCCGTAACCTACAAATATAAAACAAATGGCTTTATTAGGACTATTTAATTTTTAAAATGTTTTTCCAGAAATCTCCTATCTCTTGGACCATAAAAATGTATTATTACAGTTCAAAAGCAAATAAGTAATCAAAACAACTATGACGCATAATGGTATTCCCACCACAAGTTAAAAAAATGAAAAATCCGGTATTTTCCCCATTTTTTAAAGCGTATATTTTACTGCAGTTTAAATATTGTTTAACCTTTGCCTGTAATCAGTGTTTATTAATCTTAGTTTTGCAAACATATATTATGTTATGATTAAAAGCAAAAATCCCTAGTTGTAGATAGTTGTAGCTCAATATTGGATATAGACTACATTGCCATAGGTAAGCATGTTCGCAAGCTGTGTGCAATATGCTATTAGTGTCTAGTAATACTGCAACTAATATAAAATCCCAAACACTGTAAGTTGTTAATATTTTATTTAAATGATTAAGTAACGTCAGGGGTTACTAACTGGATAAAAATTGACAAAAATGGGTAAAAGTCTAAATTCCCAACAACCACGGTACTTACCATAAACTCTATAACAAGCGGTTGTACACTATCAAGAACGTAGATTGTTTAACTTATGTATACCAGAATAGATTGGGCCAAAAAAACGTTTTTTGTTTTTTAATACCTATATCGAAAATATTGTTCAAGGTGACAACAGAAAATATGGTGAAGGTTTAAGCCCTTAGTATTAATATTAAGAGATTAATTTTTCCCCAACTAACAACTTTTATAACAACAATATTTTTTTATGTAATATTGCAAAATGTTGACCTGAAAAATTTAACCAACATATATTCTTATAAAACATTAGAATTCCCCACAAAAAAAGCTCTTTTCATGTAACGGAATCTTTGAGCCTAATTTTTACCAACTTCCAGCGATTCAATTTCTTTGAAACTTTGCACACGTATCAAGGACCGATGACAATGCAATAATTTAAAAACAGTATCCCGTTATCCTGATTAGGACCGCCAGGATAAATAAATTCCTTTACAGATCCTCTGTGTCCTAATACTACTCTGACAAAATGGCGAAGGAATTTTTAGTGAATAAACTGGAGCATTTATTTTTAAAAAAACTAATTGATATATCGAACTAAAAAATGAAAAATAAATAATAGTTTAAAAAACTAAAAAACACGCTTTTATATGCAACCGAACTAAAAATTAGAAAATAATTTTCATTACAAAGAGTTTGTCACTTCAGAATAAAAGCGTGGGGTGCTTAATATATTAAATGTTATAATTATTCTATTTGCAAATATCTATGAGGGAAAAGTTATGAAAAAATAGTAAAATGCACCCCACGCTTTTTACTCTGAAGTGACAAACTCTTTGTAATGAAAAATTATTTTCTAATTTTTAGTTCGGTTGCATATAAAAGCGTGTTTTTAGTTTTTTTAAACTTAGACTTTATACATTGAACTATTTTTTTAATTTTGATTCTTGGGTTCGGATTTTTGTTACTTACAAATATCACTATTTAAATAAATCCAATACATATTTTTAAAAGAAAACTGAATACTCTACAAAAAAGGTTTCTTAACATTTATTAATAAATTCACTCCTCAAAAAATTATTCCCCCGTTAAAATTACTTTTGGTTTCAACCACTGATCTCGATGGATTGCCAATGTTACCAACCTGCGCGAAACAAAAGTTACATTTCATGGGCGAAAAACCGGTATGTGCGCAAGCCAGTTGAGGGTAAACGCACCCGGCCCCAAACAAACTATCCGCATTATAGAAAAGAATTTGTTGACGGCGTCCTGGTTTTCTGTTCGAAGTACGGTAGCTAATGAGCGTTACGGTCAGACCGCAGACGAAGGGTACGGGGTGCCGGTGTTTGTATTTTGCCACGGCTTTTAAGTGCGCATGTTCGTCCACCCACTGCGCGCGGTCGTAAAAATCCGAAAAATGCTTCTTGCCACTGCGGATCTAAATGTAGGTTATCTATGGTTTCAACTACATGGAAACCGTTTATTTGACGACAATTTACGCAGAGAGGTTTTTAGGGCATTCAATTTTTTCTTGCGTATTGGTAAAATTTTTAATTATATTTAAAAATATGTAAATTTAAATGTAAGATAAAATTGGATCTTTGTAATTTCATTACCTACAGTTACTATTGAAAACTGAAAAAGAGTTGTTCATATCTGTCAATAAATATAATATTTTTAAGGATTTAATGTCTCTGGAGTAATATTTATTTAAATCCAAATGTTCTAAATAAAGAAAAACCTAAGTAGGCGTCTCCACCGTCATTCTTAGTTTTCATACGCTGTTAAATTAAGATAAAAATACTCGTATTGAATTTCCACCCTTACAAAAGAAGCCTTTTGATGGATGAATGCTTTGACGTATTAATAACATTTTGGTTAGTTAGTAGTGGGTAGTGGTAGAGAAGTAATTAATTTTATTTGTATTATTTTTGTAAACAAATTAAATAACGGGCAAAACGGACATTCAATAGAATAGAAAAACATCATTTGTGTCTTTTTTAAAATATATGAAATGCATTACTTTTTCTTTTAACAAAATACAGGGTGTCCGGAAGGGTAAGGTCGTTAATAAAAGGGGGGATAGAGTAAGCCAAAAGAGTGTTAGTACTTCATATAAACATAAACTAAAACAAAACAACTATATAGGGCGAGACGATTTTTTTTTATTTGCTGTATGCATTTTTGACAGAGTTGACAATTTTGACATTATTCTTATAGTATATATTATCCTTTTATCTTGACAGAAATGAAACACTTTCACCTCGGTATGAACTATTTAGGGAAAACAGTTTCATCAGCATACTGTATTATATCAGCCAGCAAAGCAACAACAAAGGATGTATGTGACTAATCAAATCAGAAATGTTTACCTGCGGGTATTCACGTTAGACTGTAGTTTTGGGAAATACGGTGATTTTTCGGTAACCGGTGAAAAGGCGACAGTGATTTTAATCACTACAGTGACTTAAATATACATAAATATTTAACTAAAAATGGAAATATTAAAACCGCTCGGTGTCTGGCAACGAATACGAATATATTATTTATGCAGCTCTTATCGGTTTTCATTGATATGCTGCATAATATTGATTTTATAAAAATAAATATTATGGTGCAAATTAAATTAACAGCAATAGTACGAAATCTAAATTTTTGGGCTCGTAACTCAAATAATCATTATTATAAAAGGTGTGACAACAACAAGCTTAATGTGATATATTGCCATATTATTATGTAAAAATAATATCAAGTTTTAGGGTTTATTCATTACCTACTTTAAAAAATAAAAATATTTATTTGTTTATTATACGAACACCATTATAACATTTAACTTATAATCAATTACAAAAATATAAATATAAAATAAAAATCTTTTTTAAAGCAAAACGAAAACGCATAATAAAAAATAAAATTTTTGAATTCTTTAAATAAAAATAAAACAAAATATAACTTACTTTTTCCCGAATTAAAATGAAAAATTAGCATTAAGAAAGATTAGATTTTCAGCTTTGTTTGCACTTAATTTATTTCTACGGTCGGTTAATATTAACCCGGCTTTGGAAAACAGTCTTTTACATGGCTTGGCAGTGCCCGTCACCCGCCACTTCTAAACAATATATATAAATATCATATCAGATTAAATCACTGTTTTCCTTCACATATTATTTTAAATAATAATTCATAGGTATAATATTTCGATCGGCGCGATCAGCGATCATCCAATGCGTGTCGTGTCGATGCCGATTGCAATATTTGCTTCGATCACTGATCACCGTATTTGCAAAAGTAAATCACTGGTAGTACCAGTGATTTTCCATTCACCAGTGAAATATCGCGGGTATTAATATATTGCCCAACACTATTAGACTGTTTCTTTTCCTCACATTGCCTGTGTGTTAAGTTATTTAGCTGAACCGGTAGAGGTAGTAGGTAGCCCAATTTTCACCACTAAAATTTATGCCTTTAGCAATAAAATAGCAAAACCATTTGCACAAAAGTGTTTATTCACTGGAAAGATTGGTTTGAGGTTTTTGAATACCTTTAACGAAAATTAGCGTGTCGACGAACCTGCGACCAAAAAATACCTGTCGAGTAGTTCTTGTCTGCATACTAATTAAGTACAAATATTCAGGTGGTATCTAGCAGGTATGCTAAATAAATGTATTTGACATTAACATTAAGGCTTTACATGTAAATATCACAGATTCCTGTATTTTTTAGTCGAGGTAATAAACCAATTATTGTATTTATTTTGCCTCTCTTTCTATTTCACCTATTATCGCACTCGTTTTTATTAATGGAGGCCCAAAGAGACTGAATTATTAATGTGATCATTGTATGGTTTTTAATATTGCTGTAAAAATGCATTTGTTTAAAAACGTATAGTTTAAATATCATTGAAATAAGTTGTTGGTATTTAAGTTATCCCTTTCCAAAGTCTATATAGGGTCGCGACATTCGGCCATATGGCTTTGACGTGTTATGACGTCACATCTTCCATTTTTCAACCATGTTGTTCAGTGCCGGAGATATACAGTTTATTGTATTAGTAGAACAACCGTTTACACAACAGTTTTTAATTATTATTAAGTTGTAAATTCTTTTACTTTAAATAAAAAATATTTGGAATTACATCTTTTAACAAATATCACTTCCAAAACAATGCAAAATGAAATGCGCAAATTCTAGACGCTACTGGATTGATCATCAGCTTTGATGTTACCCAGTCTTGCTAACTTTTCTCCGTGGAGTGCCCTTCCTTGCGTCCCCGACCTCGAAACGCCTAAAAGTTGAGGATATGTCGCAACCTTATAAATATAAACTAACCTTGGTCCCTTTCCTGGATATTCACTGTCATAGTTCATTTAATTTATGCATCTTTCACAAAAATTACTTTTTTTCTTAGTACCCACAAAACCCAAGGACAATTAAAATCTCACATTTTCAGTATAGTAAGTTTTTACGTCATATCTAATATGTATGTCGAAAATGTATCTTAGAAAGTATTAGATTCCTAAAGGAAATATACCACTAGGGAGGGCAGAAATAAATTAGCTAAAACACCTTATGCCTTGTTCAGACACGACTAGTAATTTAGTTTAGTTAAGTATTCTCGTGCGTGTGGACAACTACCCCACTAAACCTCTTTCCCAATTTTTACTGTCCACACGCACGAGAATACTTAATTACTCGCTACTCGACTAAATTACTAGTCGTGTCTGAACAAGGCATTATATTTAAACTAATTTTATAATTTTGTTACACAAGAAGTAAAAACTTTTTGATATCAGGTTTAAGCTTTAATTTGTTGACCCTTAGCATATTAAGGTATTATTTTTGAACTTTGCATTCCACGGTGTTGGTAAAAAGGCAGTTTTGAAATATTTTAGAAATAAAATTTCCCACATATTTTGGTATACCCTAATATTTAATTTGCATATTATTCGCAAGTTCATTTAAAAATTATTTTTATTTAAACCGATTTTGGGTATTTTTAAATAAAAATGTTTGCTATCAAAAAATAGTCCAAGAGCCCGTGGGCGGCAGACCTTCATCATGTTGTTAAAGTTGAAAGTTTGTCAGCGTATGCTCCCAACATAGATAGAAGAGATGGGAGACTATGAAGTTTGACTTATAGTGATTTTGGCAGGTTACAGGTACCAAAGGGTAATAAATTAGAACTTATTTTTGTCATTTTATAAAAGCTGATTTTTATATTGTGTCATTTGGGTACCTATTGGAAGATATTTTCCTAGTCGGCAGAGAATTTTAACAGTGACAACCCCTTGGCAGAGGAACATTTTGGGATGGCCGAATGGTCCGAGGAAGTCCAATATTTCTATTATTTAACATGATATAACAATAAGTTCTGGTTAGTTCTGGTTAGTATATAAGATTTCTAGGGTTATCAAACACATATCCTAAAAATATTTCAATGTATTTAGAGTGTCCCGAAAGAGTTATTGCTGTGAGGTAAGTTTAAAAAAGTTTTTGAAACACTCTGTATACATGAAAATATTTTTATGACATTTAGAAACCCTACAACTCTTATACTAAGACTTTTGTCATGTCTTGTTAAATATTAAACTTCATTGGACCATGGGGCCTGCAAGAAAATGTTTTGTCTGCCAGGCGGTTGGAACTGTCAAAACTATCTGCCGACAATGGAAATATCTTCTAATACATACCCAAGTAACATATAAATTTTAGCTTTCACAAAATGACGAAAGTTAAGTTTCAATTAATTAAGCTTTGGTACCTGGTACCTGCCAAAGCCACTATGAGTCAAACTTTATAGTCTCCCATCGCTTCCACTTATGTTAGGAGCATGCGCTGACAAACTTTCAGCTTTTACAAGCCGCTCACGGGCTCATACTCTAAAACATTTTCTTCATTAAGTTATTTTATATTCGGACCTTTTGCCGATTTTCTTGTATGAATCTGAAACACAAAAACACCAATATTCCTGTTTGTCTCTGCACTTTCTCACATAACATGTATGGAGGATTGTTAATATAATAAAAAACTAAAAAAATTCAAGTTGGGTTCAGTTAAAATAACGGGATCTCGTTTTACTGGAATTATTTAAAAATATCAAGAATTGCTTTTCAATTACGTGTCGAGATTCCAAAATAAGAACGTAGGTACGCATAGGCAGAAGAGAAATATTAATGGAGTTTTTACCCAAAGAAATTTTAAACTTGTAAATTCTTAAAGTTTATATACAAGACATCAATATAAGTTTTAATCCAAAAGTTACATATTGTATCCAATTTATTTAAACAGTATTTATATTTGGGGTGATAATAAGTTATATCAAAGACAATTATAGTAGTGGAAACTATAATTCTCTTTAGTTATATTAAATAAAAAAGGGCGTTAATTTTGAAAAAAAATGGCTAATAATGGAAAATACGGTGTTAACTATTTTTTGTGTTAGAAATATGTATTTTTGTATAATAACTGTAAGCCACGTTTTAATTTCAATGTCGTAAAAATAAAGTCAGATTCGACCACAACTTATAGTAGAGTATACAGGCTGTTCCAAATTTAAGAAACACCATTAGGATCTCGGGAAGGGTAAGGAGATACAGAGTTGGTTAAATTGGGGCAAAGTTGCGCATTTTTATGCTTAACAGTATTTCGTTTTAAAGTTTTAAAAATCTGCAACCGTTCTGGAATTAAATAAAAAAATTACACAACTCACATTTTTAAAGAAAATTAAATTTCTAACAAAAAAGCTCTGCTTGTAAATAGTCGTCAAATAAGCCGTTTCCATGTAATCAGGCTTTGAATATTAAACTAGGACTCTGTTTGACCTCCGGACAGTGCGGACGTCCGTAGAGGACTACAAAGTTCTTCCCGGCGTGGCGGCTAGAGGTGTCGTACGAACGTTTTTACCTTCGGGGATCAAGGAAACATTCACGCTAAATTGACGGCATCTTTCTTCTGGATCTAAGCGCTGTGAGCGAAGATTCCTGTAAGCTGATGGTATCCTGTTTGGTGGTGAACACGAGGTATTTCTCAAATGGCGGGAAATAGATGGGCGTGCCATGGGAACTGTCAGTAGTGAAAGTGAAGGTTATACGTAACACCAGTAGCAGATCTTGGTTTGACAGCCGACAATTTATGCATTGCATCGATTGTTGAATTGTTTGTTTTCTTTTGGAATTTCTGGGAGCTACGAGCTCGGTTATTCAGATTTTCCGCCGACGAAGCCCTGAAAGCATAGTCCGGAAGGGGGAGAGTGGTGGATTGGACCTGAAGGGACCAAAACCAAGAAAAAAATAGAGAGAGAAAGAGAATATTAAACTATTTTTTCAATGTTGTTTCTTGAGTTTGAATTTTCGTAACTACAAATATCAATATTTAAATGTATCCAATAAATATTTTAAAGAAAATTTGATGCGATACAAAAAAGGTTTCCTAACACTTTTCAATAAATTCACTCCTTTAAAAGTTAAATTCAAAAGTAATTTCAGACACGACTTCTATTCTTTTCTTTATACAGGGTGATTCAAAAATCGATCACGAAACTTAAGGGGTAATTCTACTTGACAAAATAAGGGTAGAGCTTCATATAATTTTTTTAAATGACATTTGTTTTCGAGTCACAAGCCGTCAAAGTTCAAGTTTTATTTTGGTTCTTTCGCCATATTGTATTTATTTTTTAACCAATTCAGTTGATATTTGGCCCACAAATCGAGCTTTGCAGATTCTAAAATTTTAAGACAAAAGTACTTTTTTAAATATCGCCAGAGGGCACTTTACCTAAAACTTAAAATTTATTTATATCATAACTTTTTATTTTGACAGATATCGCAAAGCTGGAGGCGCCACTTTATAGAAAATCAAAAACCTAAAAAATAAAGTAGGTACTCTTTATTAAAGTCGATAAACCTCACCGTTTAGGCACCAATAGACATTACAGTTCTCATCATTTTTAATCAAATTACCTACATACATACAGGGTGTCCAGTAACTCAACCGACAAACTTTACAGGGCGATTCTACAACAGAAAATAGGAAAAAAACTTCATATAAACATATGTCCTAAACGTCTTAGTTTTTGAACTACGGTGTGTTAAATATTTAAAAAAAAACTTTTTTAACACTCCGTAGTTCAAAAACTAAGACGTATAGACATATTTTATATAAAGTTTTTGTTTTTTGTTGTAGAATCGTTTGGTTAAGTTTGTCGGTTAAGTTACTGGACACCCTGTATGTATGTAGGTAACTTGATTGAAATTGATGAAAAGTTTCATGTCTATTGGTGCCCTAAACGGTGAAGGTTTATCGACTTTAATAAAGAGTACCTTATTTTTTAAGTTTTTGATTTTCTATAAAATGGCGCCCCCAGCTTAGCGATATCTGTCAAAATAAAGAGTTATGATGTAAATTCATTTTAAGTTCTAGGTAAAGTACCCTCTGGCGGTATTTAAAAAAGTACTTTGCCTTAAAGATTTTAGAATCTGCAAAGCTCGATTTGTGTGCCAAATATCAACTGGATTGATTAAAAAATAAATGCAATATGGCGAAAACACTAAAATAAAAGTTGAACTTTGACGACTTGTAACTCGAAACGAATGACATTTTGGAAAAAAATATATGAAGCTCTACCCTTATTTTGTCAAGTAGAATCACCCTCTTAAGTTTTGTGATCGATTTTTGAATCACCCTTTATACATTTATTAATATAAATTTCTAAATTCAAGCTTGGTTTTTAACAACACTTATACTTCATTTTATTAAAAAATTGTCTTAGAATTAAATATAACGGTATATTGCCCATCTGGTTATTTAATATTCTTAATTTTAATAGGCGAGGCAAGTACGTAGTGTCACTGACCGCGTGGTTATCCCAAATTTGGGCGTGGATAAATACGAATAAAATTAAAAGTAAAATGAGTAAGTTAACGATCGTGCTACGGGTTTGTTCATCAAATTATTATCACAAAAATATTATATATTATTAATTGTTATTTAGGTATTACTTTTTTATTTCTTCTAAACATTTTTACAGGGTCTTCCAACGAGGGCTGGCTATATTTGTGGCTCTCATGGAATCTAAAACACTAGGCATTTAATTAAATTGTTTTAATTAAAAAAATATAAAACTAGGTACTATTTTCTCAATAACTCCAAACCTTCTTTACTAGTTTGTTCTAATAATAATTAATCAATTTTATTCTCTTGGGGTTACATGTTACATGTAGGATAAATATTCCAAAACAGTATCTGCTAATTACAAATTATTTAAGCAATTGAAAGGCTTATTGTATTAACATAATAAACCACACAGCCAAAGCAACCTGTTTTATTCTTCAATTTATTGAATTATAAATAAATATAATAAGCAACAATAACAAAGTTAAGTATTCTCCTTGGAGGGTAAAAACTCATAAAAAAATATTCAAGTTTATTTTTGATAATAGTTGTTTTAACACTTTTTTAACTTAAAAATTTAAAACTCCGTACTTTTTGTTTGTGGCTCATCGTGTTATTAAGCCGCGTCCAGACTTGCAACAATTCGCCGTGCCGCTCCACGCCGCCGCGCCGCCTACCCCGCCATTTAGCGCGATATTCAAAGAAAATTAACCCAGACGGAATTCACGTCGTTTTAAGAGCTTGACGAATGATTCGCCGGTGATTTGAAAGCTTGACGGTTTTTGGCGTCAAAGAAGCGCGCAAACAGGTTGGTTAGTTTGGACGGATAGGTCTGATAAGACCACAGTATAAAATTATTTTAGTCTATACAGGGTGTCTCAAAAAGTGTGACGTATCAAAGTTATATGTTTTTAAATGCAACACCCTATATTTTATGACGGTTTTAGATTCTACTTAAAAATAACTCAAGTTTGTTTATAGTACTAAGTGTCTAATTTTATTCTGTTTTTGTGATATTTGATTTTTTTGCAAAATGCAGGGGTGTAATTAAACTGATTTTACTTTTACACGATAGAGTAACACTTCTTAGGACTTTAAAACTTGTGTAACAAGATCAGAAAAAGTCTGCCATATCATACGTAGTGGTCAAATCAAGATCAAATATTGTACAGGGTGACCAAAAAATAATTTCAACTCTTCGTGAAAATCAAATGTAGCCAATATCTCCTCTTATTTAAAATGGAACAACCTCTGTATTATTTTACGTCACATGATGCAACAAATAAAATACTCTTTCAAATGGTGTAATAGGTTGCCTAAGTACCTATTCCTTTTGTGACTTTTTGGTAAAATCTGTTTCTACAAATGTTTAGGCCAAATGTTTATTTAAATTAAAGTTGGCTGTGACATAGCAGCCATTAAAATTTATCTTAAGAAAATAACAAACGACCATTTATTCATTACTAGTGTTTTAGTTAGTTTAAAAGAAATTTCAATGATTTTAAATAAAAACCCTTCTTCTACAACAAGATGATATAATACTGGTAGGATGTGAAAAAAATGGTTTACTTTAGTCTAGAGTTAATCCTGAAAAATATTCCAGGAGAAACCATCCGATAACCTTAATAGTTGCTTTAAAAAATTTCACACAGTGATTATGGATAAAAACCTTTCTTTTCTTTTTAATTATGTATAACTAAAACAAATACAGAAGGGCTGCAATAAAGTATGTCTAACGTATTTTATTTTTTGGTTGATATTGATTTTGTAACATTTTACAGTCTTACCACATGTAAAAGAAACAGTGAACGCTAAACTTAAACAGAATATTGTTTTTTTGTGTTTGGATTTATATTTTGATTTCAGGTATTTATTGTTATCTTTTCCTTGTTTTCATTCCAATTTTATATTATAATGTTATCTATTTTTTGTTAAAAAAGTAATTTTATTTCTCAGCTTCTTTAGGAATCTACGGAACACAAGATCGCTAATAAGTTGTAAGCAGTGCCGTATTATCCATTAGCTGACTAGGCTACAGCCTAGGCGCCATGAAAAAATAGGCGCCAGATAGGGAGTAATAGGCGCTACACAGGGAAGTTTCTAAAAAGTTTAGGTCGGGTGGGGATTAGAACTAATCTTTCTACGGGGATATAAATAAAATAGAGGCGAAAAGAAGAGAATCTAGCCTAGGGCGCCTCATACCCTTAATACGGCCCTGGTTGTAAGCTCTGTGTAGATATTCCTCCTAGTTTTAAAAATATGCAAAACATATTTTAATATTTACATCCTCAAGATTAAAATTATTACATTCTGATACAAATTGAACAAACACAGCTGCTGGTATAAGCCATACAGAAAATCATTTTCAAGCCATAAAACTTTTTACTACACATTTTTTTTTTTTTGTTTTTTGTATCGTGAATCAATAATGATAATCTATTATCTAACACATTGTGAATCATGGTTTATGGTTTTTAACTTTTATTGATTACAAGTTTTTATTATCTAATTTTACTATCTTTTCCGTGTGATACGATTTTGCAATAACATATAGGTACCTATATTTTTTTATTTTTTTTAAGTACTTAATTGTAATAATTTAGGTTGCCTTGAAACTGATAAAAATAACTGCTTTTGTAGCAGGATTATTTTTAATTGATGATTATAGTTTATTTTTGATAAATTTTGCTATTTTTTCTACTAATTGGTAGAAAAGGATTTGTATAGACAAATATTATACTGGCCTACTTTAGATAAATAAGGTAATTACACAGTAATCTGTTAGGAATTAAAGATATAAATTTAAAAATTAAGAAAATCGCAAATAATTAGACATTTTGCACCTATCTAATTTATATTATGGATTTCGAAAAAACAAATGTATTATTATGTATAAAATCTTTTTGTTTTGTTTTTATATAACAAGGAAACTTGTATTATACAGGGTTATTTTAAGTTTGTTATTTCCTTTTAACATTAAGTTATGTCCAAAAATGCTTTCTTTCTGAGATAAAAGGAGAGGGTTTAAGAAAACTGCCTTTTTATCATAACTGTACTACCACTCAGATATTTTCATAAAATTTAAAAACTTATTTTGACCATAACCAGATAATGTTTTGGTCATCAGTTTGGATGCTGGCTTGGCTGAATTTATAAAGCGGCAAATTATACTTACTGTTTACGTGTGTACTCGATGGATACCCACTTCATAAATTCCACGAAGTGAGCGTCCAAGCTGATGACCGAAAATTTAGCATTTTTCTGAGTGTCTATAGTGAAACTACAATTGTTTTTGCCATAACATTAAATTTTTAATGTAAAAGTTTTTAAAAATCTCTACCGTTCGAACAAGATTTGTACTGATTTTTTTCAAGAAAAAATTATAGGCCACTGTTTTTTCTTTTGATCAATATAATTTTTAAAATACTTATTTACTTAAGGTAAATTTCGATTTTTGATATTGTTTTCGTACAACGACCGGTTTTGTTTAAAAAATAAAAGCCATTTTAATGTATGGCAAAATCGCTAAAATTTAATGTGGTACTTTTGTAAAATTTGATGTGGTATTTTGTATGTAAAATTCGTTTTTGTCCCGTTTTTACTAAAAAGTGTGAGATACTCACATTATTTATAAATTTATTAAACAATAATAAGTATTTGACACTTCCTATTTTTATTAGACACTACTTATTTTTATTAGACAAAAACTAATTTTACATACAAAATACCATATCAGATTTTAGCGACTTTGCCATTCATCAAAATGGAAATGTATTTTCGTAACGAAACCCCTTCGTTATACCATAGAGTAAGGAAATTTTAAGAGTTATCATGGAATAGCCGATTTAAGGACAGGTCATGCGAAACTCCCAATATAATTTTATTCATTTCTCGTTGAAATACCGCCAGTTAGTCATTTCAGTAAGCCTACGTGTCTCCTCACAGCTGATGTCACACGAGGCGAGGCTTCGACCGACGCATTTGAAGTGTAAACTGGAAAAATGACAAGCCTGCCGCAAAAGCGGTACGAAAATTTTAGCATGCCATGGTTTCTCTTATCCGTAGGTATGTTACTTTATGGTTATACGAAAAATATCTAGAGACCTAATCAACTTTGAAACACATAAGCATTTTAACAATAATATCGATTTGAAGAAAAAGCAGTGGCTTACTATTTTTTTCTTGAAAAAAGTTTAATACAAATCTTGTTCGAACAACAGTGGTAGAATTTTGTTTAAAACTTTTCAGCAAAAAATAAATGTAACGGGCAAAAGAAGTATATTTAATTTTGTGGAAATATTTGAATTGGTAGGAAAGTTATGATAAAAAGTATTTTTTTTAACTTTAACACCCTGTATCTCCGAAAAAAGCATTTTCGGGCATATAGTTTTATTTGAAAAAATTTCTTATTTTCTTGAATTCTGTACAAAGTTTAAAGGAAAATATCAACCTAAAAATTACCCTGTATAGCTACAAAGGGAGCACAAATTTAGAAGACGTTTCTTCTGCATGTAATTTTCAGGATGTTAAGTATAAAAGCCTCTTTAAGGCAATAGATAGGAAAGGTCCGGGAACCTGCGTTTACATAAGCAAATTTGAGTACTGTAAAATGTCAGTAACATAATTTAATCTCTATTAAAAATCGCGTTGATTGATTATATTTATTGTTTATAATTACGTATGCTTAATTTTTGGATAATTCAACTTTTTAGTAAAAACACTTTTTGGTTTTAAGACCAGCAATATGGTAGGAGATACCCGATAAGTTGGATAACGCCAACCACCTTTTGGGAAACCGCGGAAAAAATTTAGGAAAAAAAGGCTTGAGGGACAGATCGTAAGATGCATATAGCGACTGAATTCTTTGTAAACTATGCAACTATGCTCGTAACAACAAAAAAGTTTATTCCGATACCGGGAATCGAACCCGAGCCTCCTGGGTGAAAGCCAGGTATCCTAGCCACTAGACCATATCGGAGAATATAAAATCAAAATACATATTTTCACTTGTAATACCAACTAGTGCTAAATTTATTTCTGGAAATATTTTCAATGCCACGAATATTATGAATTTTATATATTGAATTTTCTTAAAATATTCGCAGCCGAGACAAAAATTTATGGCATAATTTAAGCACGTGTGGTATTCGGTAAGAAAATTTCACACCGAGTTGGTTTAAATGTTATTTTTTAAAATTTATTGTTTGTAACTTTCACACAAACTTTAAAATTTTACCATCACATATACCATGCAAAATATGGAAAGCATTTGGCAACGTCGGAAGGGTCTGATTCTATTTATGAATGGATAAAAGAAAGTGATTCATAAAGTGTGTGTATTAGCCTCAGGTTTAATTAAGGGATTAAAAGATTTTACTAGCTGTTTGAGTGCACTACGAAGTACTGTAGAGAGAAAGGAACTTGATCTATAGGAGTTTTTCCCCTGGCGCTTTAGGCTCTTAGAACGGTCCAGCAGCGAGGCTGCCCTATAAAGCGCATGCTCAAACAGGTAGAAGGCGATTGCTCTAAATTTGGTCTACTTACCTGAACAACACTGTGCTCACTGAGCGATCGGTCAATGAAAGTTGTTTCTTGTGGTTATGTTCATTTGCTTATGTTTTTATTTTTTCGGAAATTTATTATTACTCTTTTAATATTAGAAGAAAGCTTATAATGTGTAGTAACTTAACGTTTATAAGATGATTTTCGCTAATTTGGGTTCTACTGTTTAAGGTAAGTAAAAGTTTTTTACTGTCACTACAATAAATATGTCACTTGCAAACCAATAGCAGTCTTTAAATGACATCATAATATATAAATCACACGAGTGTTGTAAAGTGCTCCTTGCAAACAACTAGTGCCAAACTACTTGCAACACTAGTGTGATATAACGCATTTTCTATGCATGAAACCTATGTGTGCCATTTGCTATTTTCATTAAAAGGGTCGTTAAATATATGTAAATTTAGAGTTTATCATTGTTTATTCTTTTATATTATTACCTATATTACTACAGTTGGTAAAAATAGTTTATTTTAATTTTTTCAGACCTATACCTTGCATTCGTTTGCTCTTCACTTATGTCTACTACTTTAGTCCTATGATATTATTTAACTAACTGTAGTTGTACAAAATTGTCATTTAGGGACTTAAAACCTTACATTATTTCATATTAGGTTACGTCTGAAATACTACAACTGGTACAAAAGAACATTTTCTTTAATTTTGTACATATGTGAATGAGATACATGACGTTAAAACAAATTCAATGATTATGTCAAAAAATTTCCGAAAAATACTTTTGTTGTCATGGTAATGCAACCAAAACTACACATTTGATTGGTCAAAAAACAGTGGCGTGGAATTTTCTTTTAAGAAGACAGACAAGTTTTTATTTTTCTTAATTCATTGTGATTGTTTTTTACTAATGCAGATAAGCTTACAAAAACACGAAAAAAACTTTAATCAAACTACACGGGAATAAATAATATCCTTTACCAATTTTATTACATGAAAAATATCTTCGTTTTAAAGGTACCTAGTTGTCGTACGTAAAAGTAAACTAGCTTGTAGCTAGAATATGTATTCAATACTGTAGCCTTCAGGGGTGGTCATAAAGGGGGTGGGGGATGGGAAGCCATGGCCCCCTTTCATACCTCATCCCTTGTAACTGAATCATTTTTTTGTACCTTAACATACCTAATTGCAAATAAGGGCATTTATTGATGATATATGCCCCCTTCGGAAAGTTGATATGACCGCCGTGTGCAGCAGGGACATGTGTACGGGGCGACCAAAACTAGGGGCGTTTTTTGAAACTAGCTCTCCAAAAATTTTTAGGAAGGAAAAAAAAAGTAAAAATTAATAAAGGATTTAGTTATGTATTGTGAAAGTGGTGACCTTTTTTTTCGCTTTTCAAAACTTTATATATGGCCAATAATTTTTTGCACTAAGGAGGGGGGGGTATTTTTGCACGGGTTGAAAGAGGACCCAGAAACGACACTGCCTTTGACACATTACTCATCAAGAATGATATCACATATTTTTGTAAGTTTTGATCCGGCAACGTCGTTTATGCCCCACCAGTAGATTTTTATCCATTTGAATTTGCCGCGTAGATAATATATTTATATTTTCTTACAACGTTGCCAAGTTGTTTTTGTCCGATTCGCTAGTAAGTACTTTCTTATAAATTTTTGCATTCCATGTCGTTTGAGTTTTTGTTAAAAAAAAAAATAGATTAACATGGTTATACTTAGTTTGAATTAGAGTACCGCGTTTTGTTCTGAAGTTTAGATATGTAGGTAATTTTTTTTTATAATAATATTTTAGTGCCGTTAGTTTTGATTATTTCTTTTGGTTCAGAAATTAGTTAGAAGGTAAAAAGGGCCTATATCCAAAAACATTTTTTACATACAAATACGTATAAAACTATATTAACAATGAAAAATTTATATCAGACATAAATTTTTGACCATTTACATTGGCCAGAATTTTTGTCTGACATAAATATCATGCAATAAATGTCAGATATAAACGTACCATAAAGAGCAACAGCAAGACATTTAGGTATGTTTGTATGATGCGACACTGCTAGCAAATAAAATATTTTTATGTTTTTATTGAATCCCATATGTATCAGAGACCCTAAACACTTTCTCAGATTTTGAAAAGAACTGTACCAGAATGACGTCAAAATTTAAATTAAGTGAAATAGGCTAAATACGTAAGACTTAACCGGATAGTAAAATAAACCAAAATATTATGTTTAAATTATAACGGTCCTTGAATTTATAGGGTTTCTTTTTCTACGCCAATACTCATATAATAATTTACTTACGTATTGTATGATGTAATAAGACTAAAAAATAATCTTTTGAGTATTAAAATTACGTGTAAACTAAGATTGTTACTTGAACTAAGTAGTCGAGGTGTTGAAGCGCTAAAAGGGCAAAAGTTCGGATTTTTTAGGACACGATGGATCGGAATGCGGTTTTTTGCATTCGCTTCAAACAAATTTATTGTAAAATTTGTACCTAATTTTAGCCTTATACAAACCTAAAGTTATATTTCTACAGCCAACAATGTATCCAAGAAATGCTAATTTTTGAGATACCAATTGCAAAATTTAATAACTTTGTGGATAAGAGTCAGAGCTGGCCTAGGTCAGGTACCCTGGAGTTTTTAAGGTCGCTGATTACGATTACGATGTTCAAATTGACCCCACGAATACCTAGATCCTTAGGAACGCCGACGAACGTCATCTCCGTGGAAATTACCAAAATTCATGTGAAGAAGGAGAGAACCTCGGCGCCGGGAATTTTTTGGGTCGCTGAATTCAAATATAGGTATCAGGTTGCAGTACACCAGGTGCTCGGTGAATCATTCTCGACGTGAAATTTTAATTTTGATTAAGCGCCCCAAGAAACCCATATTACGATTTTCGGTCCATCTTTTTTCGATTCAGGAAAATCCACGGAGATGACGTTCAGGGTTAGGTTCCGGTGAACCAAGTGTTCGCGAGGTTGTTTTCAGCATGAAATTTAGAATTACCACCCCACATAACGGTCCCACAATGATGTTCGGCTTGTTTTTAGCATTCATGTCAGCAAAATTCTCGTAGATGACGTCCGCGTTCAGGATAGGGTCCAACAGATGTCCGTGAGGTATTCGCCGATGTCATATTTAAACTCAGCGACCCAAAAATCCCCAGGCGCCGAGTTTCTCTCGCTCCCCATATGAATTTTGAAGAAGTCCCACGGACATGATGTCGTGGGCGTCCCTGGACTCCAGGTGTTCAGGGGTTCAATTTAAACAATATTAGCATCATCAGGAACCTCAAAACCCCGGGTACCTGACTTGGACCAGTTCTGACTCTTACTTACAAATTTATTAAATCTCTGAAAATGACAGTTTTTGAATAAATTTTTGGCTGCAGCAATGCAACTTCCGGTTTGTATAAGGTAAAAATTAGATACAAATGTTACAAAAAATTAAATAATTTTTTAAAAGTGAATGCAAAAAACCGCATTCTGATCTGTCCTAAAAATCCCGAACTTTTTGCTTACTAATTATGAGAATCCAAAGTCTATACCGAGTGTTTCTCGTAGGTTTAGAATCATTTTTTACATGTTTTTCTTTATTAAATACCTTTTCCGAAGAACTACCAATGTCGTACCAAATTATTAGTAAAGATGGGTCCACATTTAATTCATTCTGAAAGCGATGCGGCCAAGTACACAAAAAATTATAAATTAAAGAAACCCCTTTGTGAACAATGATTTATTGCAGCAAAAATATTTAACCCGACGAGTTTCTAGTACCACGCCACGTGCCACAGGTTTTATAGTAGGACAGAGGCGAAATAAGAGAATGTTTTGTAAGTAGGTGATACGTGTTTTAGCAATGTACTTGGCGGCATCGCTTTCAGAATGAATTAAATATGGACCCATCTTTAATAAAATGATCTTTTAGGATATGCTAACGAGCCACCCTCATTGGATTTTGCAAAACTTCAAAGTCGCCCTGGGAAGTCGTGAAACCCAAAGACGATAAATTTCATTTTTCCATGGCTACTTGACTTGAAATAAACCGTTTTAGCTTAATTATGGCACACTAGATTAAAATTAAAAAAAAAAAATTGATAGCAGAAGTGTCAACAAATAACATGTGAGGTGTTTTTGTTTTCAGAATGCCATATTTTATCAAAGTAAGATAAAATATACCGGTGGTGAAATTTAAAATTTAAAAGTTGCTAATGTTTTTATCTTTTTGACATCCCACGACGGCATATGCCTATATACCAGAGTACCGTGGGTGTCCGGTTATTAGATGTTTAACCCATCGTTCCCCCTGTTCCGTCAACGTTGTCCAAGCACTGAAACATGCAGTTATGCATTTCACAGCACCTTTTTTTGTATCGTAAAAGGTAAATAAGTTATAAGGGGGTTGTAAAGAACACTCGGTATAGGGCGTTAATTTAAGTGGTAATTTTTACCTATTATCAAAGGCAATTATAGTTTCACTAAGTATTATTGTCTGTGCTATTATTCTATAATTTAAAATTTTAACACTGCCGCGCTAATTTTCCGCCGAAAAGATAAATAAGCCGGTTTTTAGTAATCGGGCTGAACCTGCTTAAATATCATGTTATGGGTCGTTCAACTTTGACAAGTTTCCGTTCTAAAAAGCAATGTAACTTGCTAAAATACACAATACCTACATGTAATTTGTTTTGTTTCTTGACTATGCAATATTTTATTCAATTCTGCAATAAAAATCTTGTTTTGGTTTCTTGTTATGGTCTGTTTGTAGAGAAATTGTGTGACATGTTTCGAATCAAAATATTCCTGTAAGCTTATAATAAAGCTGAAATTTTAATTGGAGACAATACATTTATAACTAATATTATGCTTTGATTACTTTTATATTTTATACTGACAGAACCAGCAATGAATTGAACTCATGATAATAATCCTTATAAAACCTTTTTAGAGGTTTCTTTTGACGAGTCGACCACGAATATTCATACCGTCGTCAATTTGGACGGTACGGTTGTTACGGATGTCGGACTGGGCAAACGCGTCACTTTTTTTGTCGGACAAATTCACCAGTGTTTTATAACCAGTTTTTAAAGATTGTGCAAAAAATGGTAAGGGTTACAGTCTCAAATATAGTAAAAACATTTTAAAAGCGCAAATTCGGTACCCTTTGAAAATAATACAAAAACATAAAAAAGGCCGCCTGCAATCGGAATATTTTATACAAAGGCGCCGCTACCCTTTACAGCCACGCGCCAATACACTATGGGATAGAAATCCATTATTTTGGCCAAAAAGCAACTTTGAAATTTTAATGGCTCATGCTGTGTATTTCAAAGTAGATACTCCAAACTACATGTACGCAAAATTATAAAAGGATATGACGACTTCTATTGGGGTAATAAGAAACTTGAAAATGTATTTTAAGTAAACATAAATATACAACATTTAATCTCTTAGTTTATTATTACCCTTGATTACTAAAAAAAGTAAAAGAGTTTAAATAATAAGAGCTATTATTGTGTTTCCGATGCAGTCTCGCTGCTTTTGTCAAAGATTTTTTTACCTTTTTCTTTATCAGTTTTTGTACTTACAATTGCCTTCCTACTTTTTGCTACTTCTGAGTGTAAGGACAGATACAAGATTTTTTATAATTTACAAGGTTTTCCATTTTAAAATTTAATATGTTTTGTCCTACACTGTATATCCTAAAAGATAAAAGCATTCTGATGAAAGATATGGATTCTACAGAATCTACCCAACAAAACAGTGTTATTATTTATTTTATACGTTAAAAAATAAAAAAAGTTGGGAAGATGTATCTCTATTACGCTTCTAAGAATAATTTAAAATTATTTTTCAGATTTGGATGGTCATATTTCCGAAACTAATTGAGATAGACACATCAAATGTAGTATTTTTCTAAAGCATTTTTAAATATTTTTTGGTGGTGATATAATATTCAGGGTATTTCATTAAAAAAAATCATACCTATTGTCGTACCCTGTATATCATATAAGATATGTAATATGTAATAATTTATAATATTTTTCCAGTAAAAAGCACCTCATTTTAAGTTAGATTGGTAAGTTTCAGAATTTTGTCCAAAAAATTATGTTCTATCCCATAGTGCAATGACCACCTGCATCAACCGGCATATCATAAAAGAAATATAGCAAAGGCGGGCGCGAAGTCAAGCATGCCGATTTATTTGCTTTAAACATTTTTGTGATTTTTTTGTTATCAAAGAGCACCGAATTTACATTTTTAAACTGTTCCTTCTATACTTTAAATCCCGGTATTAGAATACTCAAAACCTGCATTCGAATACTATGATTCAAAAACGCTATTCACAATTCAGAATTCCGAATACTGAACAAAAAAGTAGTAATTCGAATAGCAAACACACAGATGTATTTGAATACTGTTTTAATACCAGCCCAATATATTCTGAAGAGGATTCCGAATACCGAGTATTCGAATACTACCCAATACTACCCAACTCTGAATAGCACTATCCTTTAAGGCTGCAGTGCCGTTCCTGGGTCGTCTGTCACCTCCCTCCAAAAAGAGAAATTGCCCCCTCCCCCTGGTGTAAAAAATTATTGGCCGGTAAAAATTGTTGCAGAGCAACAAAAGGTTTCTACTATCACAATACATATATAAATTCTTTATTGAAATATAAGAAAGCCCCTCCTATATTCCACTGTTTTCAAAAACCTTCATTTGGCAAAATGCCGCTCTCTAATTTTTGTCGCCCCATGCAAATGTCCCTGCTGCATCTCCGCCAGGAACGGCCCCGCTGATAAGCTTTTTCTTAAGTTTAGCTTTAATTAAGGGTCGCTCTATATATAATTTTAATTTTTAAAAATAATCCTCGCGCCGCCACTGTCAATAAAACATTTTTAACCGTTTAATGGTTCTTCAAAAACCGACATTAGAAGTCAATTAGTGTGAAAGTTAACATTACCGTTTAGTCTCATTATTTCTTACTTTTATTAATTATCGAATTTGCCTTGATTACCTTGACCGTTTACTTAATCTCACATTATGTGTAGGTACATCTTTGTAGTACTGATGTACACCTATTTTATTAAATATTATTTGATTATTTTTTAGGCTTAATTATTGACATTCTGCTTTTATATTAATTACTTAAATTTGAAAAGATTTATTATATTTATTTTGATTATTTGTGGTGTAACTCCTTTTAAACCATCGAGTTTATTAATAGTAAAGTGTGTTAAGGTTTTTTTGTATAAAAATCAAGATGTGCATTGTTTATGTTTACATTATTTTAATTGAAATTCAATAAAAATTAGCTAAATGTATGTATGTTAAATAAATGTAGTAATTATATATTCTTTAATTTTTATTAAGTGTAAACAAATAGAAGGACGAAAAGTTTATTTTTATTTTGTACAAGATTACATATTCTTAAAATTAGGATTTTCTACTTACTACTAGGTAGGATAGTACTAATAATAAACAAATATTTTTCCAACACTTAAAAAAAAATCTTATTAATAAAATTAAATTTAAAAAAAATATTGCCAAAATGATGGCTCGCATGAAACCAAAACATGTCTTCACACAGTCTGTTCACGGATGGGATTAGCAAGAGGACAAAGGGACCAAAAATTTTATTTTGAAAAAAGCCATTTATTATAAAAATATTTAAAAAAAATAGGCTTCACGGGGAGAAAATATATGGATTTTGTTAACAGGGTTCGCAAAAACTTAAAATCATGATTTTTGTCTATTTCTCTATATATTTAAGGGGATGCCGTAGCACGTTAAATTGAGCTAAAACGCGATTCGCTGCCGGTTTTTAAATATTTGTTTGGGAAAAAGTTGTATATAGAAAAGTTTCTTAAAATAATCCAAAGATTATCGAAAAGTTGGTTATTTTTACGGTTTTGTAATTTTGGGAAATTTCACGTGTTAATTCTTAACATTACCAAAAATCAATTAACTTTCCGATAATCTTTGGATCATTTTAAGAAACTTTTCTATGTACAACTTTTTCCAAAACAAATAATTAAAAAACGGCAGCGAATCGCGATTTAGCTCAATTTAACGTGCTACGGCATCCTCTTAAATTTTGAATCTTTTATACAAATAAGGAACATAATTATAGTTTCTTAACAATAATTAACATAAACCTAAGGCTTAACTTTAATGGAAGAGATAAATCATTATTGACTAAATCACCAGATTTGCATAAAAATGAGTAGGAACCCGTTTCTACTGATATTGATATACATATATCATGATATATATCATTTGATATATATCTGAGATCCCTGGTATACACTTCTGTATTCTATCTTTGTAAGATGCTCTTACGTAAAAAATTAGCTTGCCACTCGGTAAATGTGAGTTTACAATAATTAAATACAACACCATGGAATGCAAAGAATTATTGTTTCCATGCGTGCGCATTAAGGGCTTTCCAATCTTCTAATGCAGTTTTAATGAATATAACGCATGTTCTAATTAAATTGTACTGAAACATGCAATTTCCAAGCTGCCAACTCTAAATTGCAATAAACAACTTTTTATAAAATTAATGTGTTAATTGTCGTATTCGTTAAATGTTTTGCAACAATAAATATCACTCAAACAAAACTATTATAACTATTCTCATATACAGAAACATACAGGTGTGAAAACCAACTCGCCGACCATGGGGAATTAAAAGCATAGTAAAATATTCAAGATGGGATCCGCCGAAAGGCGGGAGTGGTGGGCCGGCAGCCTCTAATCTCGTTCTGCTCAAATCGGCGTGCTCGTTGCAGCAGTGAATTGTCGGGAGAGTACAGGATATTTCATTTAAGAGGAAAATTGGCATATTTTTTGACTTTCCCCATATTTTTAGAGAAATTCAAGATAGCCAATCGATGTATTTTAGCTCTAAAAATTTAAAAATCGTATTAAAAAATCAATTGCATGAAGAACAAAAGACTTACGTCATAAATGTTGTATTTTTTTAATAGAAAACCATATTATTATTATTGTATTTTTGAATTCTAAGGTGAATTCTAGTGGTTTTTATTAAGGGTACTACATGTTTATCTTTTACTATATTTTTGAGTTATTGACGCTTAAATGGTCACATTTGTGGCATATTTAATTAAATATCTCAATTTGAAATACAGGTAATGAAGATGACTTAATTATCGATTACTTTTTATTATTTATTTTAAATTTGGTAATGTGTCTTCCTTTTACTTTACTGGAATTTTTTCCATACTCGTAATATACCGTTACTATCTGTAGTTTTTTATCTAACAACTAATTCATTTTAAAAAGTAGTATTAAAATCCACCAATAAGCAAAAATTTTAAGGACTTTGAAGTATTAGGTAATCACCTGTATTACTTTTATTGTGTATTGATATATTTAATTAGATAATATTAGCCGGAAATATGACTCTTAAGCGTCGATATCCCAAAAACAGTTAAAGACAGACATATGGTACCTTTAATAAAAATACTTAGAATTGATCAAAAATTCAAAAATACAATTACAAATGTATTGTTTCATTTAAAAATGCAACATTAATTGTCTATTTTTTATTTTTTTATGCAATCATTTTTTAATAGCATTTTTAAATTACCCCAGCTAAAATACATCGATTGGCTATCTTGAATTTATTAAAAAATGTGGGGAAAGTCAAAAAATATGCCAATTTTCCTTCTAAATGGAATACCCTGTACATAGTAGATTGGTGGAGGGAATTAAAGTAAAGATGGCAGTTTGGTTTCCATACCGGTATAATAAAAAAACGTTAGGGACATCCATTTTGTTTTGGCAGGCAGTTCGAATCAAACATGTGCTTTTAACTCCTGTGGACCAAGGGAGAAACTTTCCCTTATCCTAATTTTTCATTTAAAGTACATACATACATAGATGTGTCTGTCATTGTATGGATAGATCCTTAAACTATTTTTCTTAAGAATCTTTTATTTTACTGAAAATGTGTTATTAACTTGTCCACGTTGCTTCATCTAAAAAGCATTAAATTTGACACTATTGAGATCAAATTAGGTATTTGTGTAAGGATTTGTTATCTATCAAAAACCATAATTAATTATTGTTTTCAATTCTAGTTATTATAGGAATGGGAAGCTTAAGATAAATAGGCTTAATTCTTAAAATCATAAACCTATTACAACAATTATTTATATGTAAAGTCTGAAAAAGTCCTTTTTTTTGCAGAAATATAGTTATTGGATAAAATACTCCCAAAATTTTCAATATTGATAAGTTGGTAGATGCATTTGTTTCGAATTGTTTTTAAAACCAGATACCCCATAATAAAAGCCTATACTGCATTTCGCCGGTTTAAAGGTAAAAGTCATTAAGTACATTTTGTTAAAAAGTTGTTCGAACATTATTGAAAGTAAACTATAGTAATTGTAGAAATAATTTATTGGTTACATTTAGGTACTCCATTGACATTATTAAAATATTATGCCTAACAAAATCATTGTTATTCCCTGAATCATAAAATTTCATTTGTAAGTTTTACCTTTAAACCGACGCGGCGATTTGTATTCCAAACCAGAACATGCTTGGAATATTGTCTCCATGACTAGTCCCCCACAAATCTTAGCATTTTTTATTCCATTCTCAAATAAAAATTCCTTACTATTTTATAGTTTTTTACGACTAATTCTCGAAGAAGCTAGTCAATATTACTCCTGTTGTAGAGCTTTCGAATTGTCAATTGAATGCTTTCTTTCACAGTCTTATTAAACAGGCTTTAAACTTATAACTTTGTTTGTTTCTTTATCCCTTGTCTATAGAACCTTTTGCATAAGAGATATTATTTTTTGTATTCTCAGAATTTTTAAGGTAAGTGTCCCTAAATCCTTGTGGACTATCTCAAAGATAAAAAAGGCCAGTGAAAATCTTCTAAATAATAAATAGTTACAAAAAATTAAAAATGTTTTGCTTTCTAATTTATTATTATTACTATTAAATAGGAAATCATACACATTAAAAAGCACTACCAGTACCTCTTTCAGTTCGGTGAAAAGGGTAAATTTTACCCCAATGTTGTCGATTCTGAATGCATCACTGATATCTAAACATATAGCAGTCTAGAGGGCAGCTTTGCCGCACGAATAACCTACGGCAGACAGAAAACAATAGGTCTAGTACCTTTCTCCCTCGCGATCCTTTTTATGGGACCCCCGCGGAAGTGCACACATACAGGCGAATTGAAAACCTCCTCCTTTTTGAAGTGGGTTAAAAATAGTCTTTTTCTACATATTTAATAACCTATGTATTATTAAGAGTTAGTCGTATACGTCTAAATATAAAACAAAAATGGAGCTATTATTGAGGGTACTCTGTATAACCCTAAAATCACACGTGTTGTTAAACATGTACTAAAATATATTTTTTAATAATTAATTTATTCTTAAGAACTTTTATACCTTTATAAATGGCAGGAAGACTTTGGCCATTAGCCTTCTAGGCCAAGTGCCTAATAAATTTTATTAATAATAATAATTTATTATATCAACTATTATAAAAAAACCGTTGAGTGTAACTATATTAATATAGTACTAAGACAATTAGAAATATTTCTTAGATTGGTTTTAATCAAGCAACTAACATTATAGATTCGTTGCCTCATAGATCTTAAAGAAATTGGACCCTATAATTCTGCTAATATGAAATTATTTTTATTGATCACGACTTGATTATTATAGTTAAAAAATGTAGAAAAAGTAATAAAAGAGAGAATTTTATGACAAAATATGGAATAAGATCACTAGGTATCTAATTTTGTACAGTTGTGGCCTAATTTTTTTATAATAGGTTGACACAAAATAGTCAAAACATGTTTTAATATATGTATGAATATAATGCCACATTCAGGGTGTTTGCTAATTAATATTACACAGAGAAACCGCAGATTCCTTTTGCAAAAATATAAGGATTAACCAAACATACATACCTTTATCCAAAACTTAATAAGAAGAAATATACAAGGTGTCAAAGTTAAAAAAAAGGTGTCAATGTGAAAAATATTTTTAATTAATTTCGATAATTTTTAATACGATTTGAATATTGTAATGAAACTCGGTAGTGGTTAGAACTATATTTAATTCATTCTGAAAGCAGTGCCGCCATGTACACAAAAATGGTAAAGTAAACCAACCTTTTCGAAAGCAGATAGCCTCTGACAGAGCCTGATTACATATTTTTTAGATGAATAAATAAAAACATTGCGAAAATACGTATTACGTACTTAAAAAACATCCTCTTATTTCGTCTCTGGCCCGCTATTTAAAATGTGGCGCGTGGCGTACTCGTCGGAATGAATATTTTTTGCTACAATAAATCATTGTTCTCAAAAGGGTTTGTTTACTTTTCATTTTGTGTATACTAGGCGGCATCGCTTTCAGAATGAATTAAATGTGGTTCTAACTACATTTAGGGTTTTTTTACATGTTTATTATTCAGATATAATATTAGTTTAGTAAACTGAATGGCTCTAACTACAGTACTTTAAATTATTCTTAAATTTTTCAACTTTTTTAAGTTTCTCTGAATTTACTATCTAAGTAAACAAGTAAACTATCCTATGCTTTTTACACAAAAAAGGTATACTTTGTAAGAATCGCTCTGAGCAACCGTTTTCAAGATATTTGCGTTAGAGGTGTTTGGTGCAACCAAAAATTATATTGGAGAATACATTTAAATATTCGTATATGATGTGACAGTTGTAATTATAGCTAATAGGCTGTAATTAATGGTATTTTTTGGTTACACTAAACAATTTAAACGCAAATATATCGAAAACGGTTGTTCAGAGCGATTCTTACAAAGTATACCTTTTTGTGTAAAAAGCGCAGTAGGGTTTACTGGTTAACTTACATGATACATACAGCGTCGCATAAAAAGCAGTTGGAAAGTTTTAGGGGAATTTGTGTGGAGGTAGTGCCCTCTAGTTTACACATAAAAATTATTATTACATTTGGATAGTACGTGTCAGGGCCGTACGCAAAAAGTCATTTGGGAGGGCAACATCCAAAAAGGTGAAAAAAAAGGACTGCAGCTCCACATTGCCCCCCCTGCGTACGGCTCTGGTACTTGTCAAAAAACCCCTAAATACCGAGTTTTATTACAATTTTCAAAACCCAAACGCATCAAAAATTATAGATTTTTTGCTGTGACACCCTGTATCTTTTTATAATCGACTTTTGTATAATATATGTAGGTATGTTTAGTTAAACAACAAAATCTTAATTTCAATTTGTTTTTAAATAGGTTTTGTATAGATGTAAATGGCATATTGCAA
The DNA here is from genome assembly GCA_014170235.1 of Listronotus bonariensis. Lineage (NCBI taxonomy): Eukaryota > Metazoa > Arthropoda > Insecta > Coleoptera > Curculionidae > Listronotus > Listronotus bonariensis. The sequence goes on along the minus strand of JACEGR010002556.1, from coordinate 52,025 downwards.
GCGCAAAGCTAAGAAAACATTAGCGTTAAGAAAATAAAGTTTAATAATTACTATGTAAGGAAAAGTAGTACATTTCATGTAAAAGGGTTATACACTTCGTGCTAGGTCGATTCTTTTAACTGAGTTTCAGTATGTTAAACAGAAATAAAGATTAGACTACAAACGAATACATACAAAATCAGCTGACTGCTTAAATGTAGTAAATAATAAAATTTAATGTCTGTATTATGTCCTCTTGCGTATTTATTTATAAATAAAATAAATATCTTATTTAAACTTCAAAATCAGAATAATATGACTTAAAACAAAAAATAGTTGACTGTTGATTTTTAAATTGTATGTGACTATAGCTACAAATTAAAAATATAACTTTACAGAGCTCAAATTAAAAAAAAAACATTTGGAAAAAACTATAAACAATAATTTACGGGCTGAATTTGACCTCTCACTAATCAATATAAACATAATAAACCAATGTTATCTCGCTTTAGACCAGAGGTGGCCAACTTGTTCAGGCCCAAGATCGACTTTTCAGTGACGACACCCAGTGCAATCTACCAATTTGATATTTCGGCGAAAAAAATTTCCGCCTTTTATTTTCACATTTTCCGCCCCTGCAGCGTTACGCCCTGGTGCCTTGCACCACCCGGTAGTGCAGGGCCCTGGTTTTAGGTATTTATATTTTTGACCTTGCTATGATCGACTGGACTAACAGTCGCGATCGACCGGTTCCCCACCCCTGCTTTAGACTGTCTCGTTTTCACGCATTGGGAAAAATGGCTCATGAAGGTTACGTAGTGACACGACGTGTATAACAAAAATGGGATCTGATTTAATCTCAGCCCGGTAAAACATGAGCTCTATTTTTTCAATTTAGCGAATTTTGCCTTCTATTTGTTAACAAACTTGGTAACATTTAGTGCCGGTTAATGTTTTTATTTTTTAGGGAAGATATTTTTTGTCAAATCTCATAGATGAATGATACGATTTGATATCTGATGGTTATTTCTAGGTTTTAAACTATGCAGAACTTTATATAAAAAATAACTTTTGACGCGACAAAGTCTTATAATACGATGGACCCGGCTGCACGCACCAAAAACATGAGTCATGCGGCGTTACCTCGCGCGTTCCATTTAAGGCTTGAAGTCCAAGCGAGAGCGCGGAACAAGCCGATAAAGAGGCGCAATCTCCGCGTCGTTCGACATCTGTTTCTCTCCTACTGTGAGTGAGCGTGCAGTGAAAAGTGAATGTGGTGTCAATTGTTTATAGCAACGATAATAATTGCGGCGATAAAAGTAATGATCTAAGATTCTTGATAATTTTATTTGTTCTAAACTTATTCGCTATCAAAATAAGTCAAAATATAGTCGGACACCCTGTATTTTACAGTAATACTTTATAACGGATAATTGTATAAAATAAAGTTATATATTTTTAATACATCTATTCCAAAAGAAATATTGCTTCCATAATATTTGAATAACTATATGAAACACTCTATTGGGCAGTAGTCTATGACGGCCATGACCATAAGTAAAGTGTGTTTGCTCCTAGAAGAAGGTTGTTGACACCTCGATGGGTGGTGATGGTATGCCAACTCTTATTGCGCCGAATTTTGTTTGCCAAATTCCACGCTTGAACTGGGTCCAATTAGTTTCCTAGGTCGATAGACTCGTTGGTGTTCTAGAATGTCTGATCTGTTAATGGTAAGATCTTAAATGTCCATCGCTTTCGATTTGCTTGAATGATTTATTTATAAGTAGGTATCATGAAGAAAAACATTGTTTAATTTATATTTCTACTTGATTATGGTATTATTATACACCCTTCCCAAATAATATTGACCTTTTATATAAAAATAATATTGTTTACCAGGTTTTGGGTAGTATTTAAATACTCGGTATTCTGACTCCTATTCAGAATACATTTTGCTGGTATTCGAATACGTTTGTTGACACGGGACTTAAATACTTGGAAGATTTGGGGGAAGGAAAGACCTCCGCGGGCAGCAGGTTCCACAATCTAGAAACTCTAGGGATAAAAGAACGAACAAAGTGAGAAGTTCTGGGGCCTGTCCAGTTGGACCGTATAGGGATGCATACGCGCGGAACCACGAGTTTCTCTGTTGGGAACCGTGAGTGGAGGAACTATACTGGTCAATTCTTCAGAGCAGAAGCCATGGAAGTACTCTATAAAAAAGCGATAAATCCGCCCACAGCCCGACGATGGGCAAGAGAGGGAAGCCTTTCTGTAAGTGAAGGATCATTAATGAGACGAATAGCTCTTCTTTGAATAGAATCAAGAATGCTCAGGGTTGTTGGGGACGCCATGCCCCAGATATGAGAACAATATTCCAAGGGAGGTCGGATTTGGGAAACATATAAAGTGTATAAATTAGAAGCGGAAAAATACTTTTTAGCTCGAAAGAGAAATCCAAGCTTTTTTGAAGCTGCCGTGGCTATAGATACAATGTGTTTATGCCAGTTAAGGTTACTTTCAAATGTGACGCCCACGAGATTGAAGGTGTCTTTGCTCTGTAGAACTTGGCCGCTCATAAGTAGAGGATGAGTATTTGATGACTCTTTTCGCGACAAGGAACATGACTGTGTTTTGATGCATTAAAATGGACGAGATTTTTGGCGCCCCAATCCAATATTAAATTAAGATCCTGAGAAAGAGATATCTGCATCGCTCTGCGTTTATTTTCCAAGTCAGGTTTAGTGATGGGTTTAGGAACCTGAAAACTGGAGTGAAGGGTACTATCGTCGGCGAAACTATGAATGGAATTAGTTGTGGACGAGAGAAGGTCGTTGATGTGAAGAAGAAACAATGTTGGTGCCAGAACTGAGCCCTGAGGGACTCCAGCATTTATTTGGTGAAAGCTTGAAGAATGGCCGTCCACAATAACTGATATACGTCGATCAGATAGATAACTAGAGAGCCAAGTACAGAGTTTAGTTGAAAGACCATAGGAGGGAAGTTTATTAAGAAGTGCGGCATGCCAGACCTGGTCAAAAGCTTTGGATATATCAAGAGCAACGATCTGGGACTCACCTAGAAACTCAAGAGACTTATTCCAACAGTGTGATACGAAGGAAAGAAGATCTGCTGTAGATCTTTGTGGCGAAATCCATACTGCCTGTCGTGCAAAATTTTGTGTTTTTCCAAGTACTTAAGAATTTGTGAATTAATTAATTTTTCCATTACTTTACAAAGAACTGAGAGAATTGAAATTGGTCTATAGTTAGATGGAAGCGATTTAGATCCTTTCTGGGAATAGGTTGAACACGTGCAGCCTTCCAGCTCTCCGGAAAGATACCTGTGTCGTAAGAAATTCGAAAGAGCCGAGTTAAGATTGGTGCAAGTTCTGAGCACATTTTTTTAAAACGATTGCTGGTATGCCGTCCAGCCCAGACGATTTCTTGGTGTTAAGGGAGGAAAGGATACGCTTAATGTGTTTTACTTTAAAAATAATATCGGGCATTTTATGAGGAACTGGGGCAACTGTTGGAATTGGATGATTTACGGGAGGGTCAAGGGTTGAATTGGCAGCAAATTGTTTCGGCAAATAGTTCTGCCTTTCCTTTAGCAGTAGAAATAATTCTCATCTTCCAAAGTTAGTGGTGGAAAAGAACTGGCACAAAAAATTCCTACTTATGTTTTTCGCAAAGGACCAGAAGGATTTGCTTCGCCATTTGAGCAAGAAAGAACTTTTGTTTTTGATACGATTGTCGAAGGAATTTTTGGGACTCTAGGAAAGCAGGGTGGTTTCATGAACATGGTTTGGTAAGAGATACGACTGCGAAGATTTCTGGCCGCTCTGCCTTGGGGGTCAGTTTTGAAGAGCCCAGCCAATCCTTATTATGGACATTGAAGTCGCCAAGCACTGATTACTCAGCCGATGGAAACTGAGAAATTATGCTATCGATCTTTGTTGAAAGAAAGTCAAAGAATTCGACATAGGACTATTAGATGGGGACCGGTACAAACAGCAGATAAATTTAGTTGAAGACCTAAGGGAAAGTTTGAGCCAAAGGATATCAGGCCTACCCGATTCAAGATTAGAACCTCGATGGTCAAGCCAGATCGTTGCGGACGTAAGCACATACGCCACTCATGGAAGGAAAAGACGAAACAGTTCGTAGCCTGGGAAGAGAAGGTGGCTGGTTGAAGATTTTTAGAACTTATTTGTGTTTCAGCAGAAACAGTAAGGGGGCTTAGATGACTGAAGGTGATGGTGAACGGAGTTTATATTGGTGTTAAGCCCACATATGTTTGCAAAAGAAATTAAACTTCCTTTCGATGAAGGCCTTCGGATGCACCCGCCCGGAGATCCGAATGGGAGGGGTATTTTACCTCCGGAATATTTTACTTCCGGGTGCCATCATTTGTACACAAAATTATACAAGACTGCGAAGCAGAGGCTATAGGCATTACATCCAACGACAGAATTACACCGCGTTTTGCACTAAGTACCGCCCATGTAATGAAAGGAAAAGGCTATAATATTGCTATGAATTTTATTAGCTAGGTTCTACTCCATGGAGTGAATTCCAAAACTATGCCAAGCTTCAACAGCAGCTAAATCTTGCAAAAAAGTTTCTACAGGCGTAAAGTTCAGAGTAGTTTTTTAATATGGCATCTGCAGGGAGAGTCTTAATAGTGTAATGAGTTGCATATTTCCAGTTATGATAAAAACGGTACGCCACTGTTTTCTCTAATTCAAAAAATTATTTTCGTAATCTTTAGTTAGTTCCTACCAAAAACGACTGCCTTGACTTTTTCTGCCCGACGAATCGTTTTGGAGCAAAAACAGAAATACTACTTGGTCTAGCATTTGTCGTGCCTCTTAACGATTAGGCAATTTATTTTATTTTTTTATAACTCAACAACCGTTTGATGAGGTGAAAACGTCAAGAAGAGGTTGTTTTCATTGGAAATTAAACAAAAGTTCTGCTGAAATATTTTTTTGAAGAAAAGCAGTGGCTTATCGATTTTTAGTTTAATTAAAAATATGGAACTTAGGGACTTTGACGCCCTGTACTTCCAAAAGGAACCATTGGACTTACGATATGATCAAAACTTTTTTCTTATTTTTGCAAGATCTAGCACTGTTAAAGTTTGGCACACTAGTTTCGGAACAGCAGGGTGTTCCGACGGGTAATACTACTGGTATTACCTGTAAAATTCTCGATGCGTTTTCTCCGTATGTCCCATAAATCGCGCAATTTGCTCCATCTCATCACCCTGAAGTTTATAAGTTGCAAGATTGTAGCAATTTGTTTTCTAAATCTTGCTGACGTTAGTAACTCGGGTTTTTTAGCTCCACACTTGTAGGCAAATTTTCTTAACACGTATGCTCCAGACATCCAAGAGTCGGCAGTATAGGGATTTGCAAATAAGTACTTATTTGATTTGGGAACAATGTTAGTTTCATCCCGGATTTTAATTATTAGTTCCAAATATTTCTGCATTTGTTTTGTAAATAATATCGGAACAGGTTTACTTCCTTTTCCTAGTACAATTATTCTTTTAAAATTTGAACTCATGGTTTTTCCAAACTCAGTTAAATTTTGTGCAAACTCCTCTTGTGTGAGACTACAAAAGTCTTTTTATACGACTCAATGGTCATAAATTGAACTTCTCCTGTTCTTTTCTATTGAAAACTAATACAAGACACAAGGTAGTTTCTGCAAGAATTTTATAGTTATTTAAATTTTTTTCTATTTTCAATTTTTCATATGCATTTAATGCAAGAGCAGACACCATAACTATTAAAGCATTTAATGTCTTCAGTTAGTGGAACTAATAAAGGTTTCTCTAATTGAACTTCATGTAAAGCCTTATTGGCTAAGCTCGAAATGTCATTACACCAGTGTCCATTAATCATGTCGCGTGTCTCAGATATTTCTTTGAGTTTTGCGTCCCTTTCTGCGCCATGTCTTTATAGGAAATAAGGGATTTTTTGTAAGAACATAAAAAATTGACAATTACATTATTTTTTACTCGCAAGCTTTTACGTTAAATTGTGACATAAAATTTAATTCTCTACAACATTTACTTATACAATTTTGTTCTATTTTTGAAAATAAAAGTAAGCTGCTGGGCATTTTTTCATACTTTTAGTTATAACTCGTCCTGTATATACACTTGGGGTAAAATTTTGTATTTATCAGTTTTAGACCATGCCAGCAGTTTTCCCAAAATTTCGTTTAAAAATTCAAAAAATTTGGGTCCATTTGTCCTCTTGTAACACTTATCCTGGGACACACTTTCCTTTTAAAAATATGGCCATTTAAAAAATAAAAATTATGTTAAATTTCCATTTTATCACTTCTCCAAGCTCTAAGAAATAAGTTTAATGTCAAATAAAATGGGCAAAATATTTACTATGTTTTAGATTATGATGGCTATATATATATTTCCAAAACTATAAAAGATAAGACTCTTTTAAATGTTGTATTTTTTTAAAGCTCTTAAAATACTCTTTTATACTATATATACAAGGTGGTTTATTTAAAAAAATCTAGTTCACTATTAAACTCCTGAGGATGGCCATATTTCCGAAATTATAAAAAGTTGGATATATCACATGTGGACTTTTTTAAAAGGGTTTTAAAAGATCCTTCTAATAAAGATAAAATATACAAGGTGTTCCATTTAAAAAAGGTTATTTTGCTGTTTAACTCAATTGTTTTTTTATATATTTAGTCTTAGAGGGCTTGAAAAATGCTACTAGTTTGCTATTTTAAACTATTTTGTATTTTGAGTAATAATGAAGTTACCAATGACGGACATTCAATTTGGATGACCCTGTATATATGATGGTAAAAATAATCGGAATAGTAGTTTTGTTAAATTGATCTAATTTTAATGAATAAATGTGTCTACCGCCTTAATTTCTGATTTAACTGTTACATGTTGCAATTAGATTTAAAGTGTTTTTAAATGGATATGATAGCCCACACTGAAATATGATTTGGAGTTAATTAACTTTAATAAGTAAAATAAGTACCCTGACTTATACCACAGGCTTATTATTGTGCTAATAATATGTAACATGGTAGTAAAAAAATTAAGTTGCCAGGAAGCTTTCACAGGGGCATAATTTATTTTAGCTTGTAAAAGCATTAGTCCACTTGCTAGCTTTGATTATACATAAATTGATTAAAGCAGTTTCTAATATAATTATAAAATGTAAAAATCGGCGTCAGTTAAATAATTTACTGGGATTTTGGCTTTTCAGTTTAATGAAAGTGAAGTTCATTTTGTTGTAGTGTTTAATTTATCCTGTATATTTTTAATAAACTTGCGAGTAGGCAGTTTGCTAACATATTAGTTTTGATTAATTCAGGTTATACATACAAGGTTAGTAGAAAAAACCGAAAAGGTGGATTATCTCAGCAGCCGTCAAATATAAATGAAAGAAATTTTGTGCAAGGGATAGCTGAACATGAAGAATTAAAAATTGTATTTGCAAGGTTGCCAAGTTTATACTTTTCTCTGTAGGTTAGGGAATTTAAAAAATTTAAATGGAATACCCTATTTTTTATTATTGTTTTTAATTTCATGTATCAATTTTATTATAACCTGAGATTACGGTTTTTTTCTCCTGTTAGTTTCAGAGATATAGCATTTTTTTTAATTAATACAAAAACGGATAGGTATGGTCAATTATCCAAAAACGATCCAACCAATATTCGTCAAAATTAGTACAGAGCTAAAACTGGACCTTCTTAATTCCTGAATAGCGTTTTCATGATTAAAAAAGTCAAGAAAAGGGGATAAAGAAAATTTAATTTAGAAACAGCGCAAATGCAATTCCCGAATTTAAAATGTTCAGTTGCTCCCCCGTGCTAATTTTGACGAATTTTGGTTGGATCGTTTTTGAGATAATTGACCATACCTGATCATTTCTGTCTTAAAGCTTGATGCCATATCTTCGAAATTGACAGGAGTAAAAAAACGATAATATCAGGTCATAAGAAAGTTAATACAAACAATTATAAAAAATAAGGAATTTCATTTAAAATTTTAAAATTCCCAAACCTAGAGGAAAAGCTATACACTTGGCAGCCTGGCACAACATTTGGTTCATTTATATTTAACGGTTGCTGAGATAATCTACCTTTTCTGTTTTTTCTACTAACCCTGTATTTCTATTATAATAATACTACATGAGTTTTAAATACCTACATTAAAAAAAAGTGAGTACACTATTTGTTTATTTCAAGGTGATCTAGTGTGATATAAGGCATTTTGTATGTATGAAAACAGTGTGGTATTAACATGTGGTTGCAGGAAAAGTAGTTTACAACACTAGTGTGATATATGCAACAGGTTATCATCCTAAACACCTACATAGCCCAAAACCAACCATGTATTTTAATATACAGAATGCACTTTTAAAATTTACCACTATAACTTTAGGAAAGGGGGCGTTCAATTACGTAAGGCCTTTAGGGGGGAGTCGAGTTAAATTGCACCAAATCTTACCTTGGGGGAGGGGGGTCTGTGCAAATATTAAGTAACTTTTCTTCCACAGGAAAAATTTCTCGAGATTTTGGCAGGTCCGACTTTTTGGGTTGAGGACCTTTTTGTTGGTCTTCAAAATTATGTCAACGACAAAATCAAAATTTGGGTTTAAAAAATGGTGCCTTTCTACATATACAAAAGTAATTTATGGAACGCCCCTAAATGATACGTTTTCTAAATTTAAAGTCAAAAGATATATTATTTAAATAAAAAATAATGTGTTATATTATCTTTTTAGTTATCTTTATTTATCTTAAAAAAGGAATAAAGGTAAAGAAGGAAACAATTGCCAGACATTATTATTTTATTTTTAAAGTTTTTTTTATTCTATAAATAGCAAAAATTAAATTATATATGAACAAGAAGTCAACGACACCGCTCTTTGGACACGCTTTTATGATTTCAGAATCCTTCACCTTGGTATTGTAAAGAATACTTTATTGCCAATTAAAGAGCAATTTGTTTTTATTTACATCATTTTTTTTATTTATAAATAAAAAATTATAACCCCTATTATTAAATTATTTTAAATTTAGAAAATGAGTGACATAAATTACAGACAAATTTATCAACACTTTCTATAACAACAAGAAAAATACCATACCAATGGTTAAAGAATATTTATAAATAATTTAAACTTTAAATTAAAAATTAAAAAAAAAGATTTGATTTGTTTTTATGTATTTGACATGATGATGAGAAATGACACTCTTAGGTCCGCCCAATAATCCCGATTTCAATCCGCTGGATCTGGATCTATTTTTGTCGGATTACTTAAAAAATAAGATTTATTATAAAAGACGAAAAAATATAAACAGAGTACAAAAAAAATTGTTACCTAATAAGAACCTTTCCGATTTTGTTTTCAACGCCATCAATCTAAAGTTAAGGAAAAACATTTTGTAGAGAAAATGGTGGTTACACTGAACATTTTTTTTTAGTTTTTTTTAGGTTCATTGTGAAAAATTATTTGTTTTCCGAGGATATTCTTATTTTTACTATCAACTGAATTTTTAATTCAAAACTTGAATATTTTTTCAAAGAGGATAAAATAGACCTTTCATCCTAAATAAGGATGTTACATTAAAAATATTAGCTAATGATTTTTCTTATTATTTTGTTGTTTATTTGTTTTTATTTTTGTTATGCTCAAAAGATATTATAGATAGATAGATTAATAGATAAAAACCTCCTAAACTTTTTTCAAAAATATTTTTTCTATCCCTGTTAGTTATCGTTCAAAGTGGGTGTCAAATGGCAGTAGTAACCCTTGTATATGTATTGTATATGTATATACTTCTGCTTATAGATTAATTTAGTTTTATTTTATTACAGGAAATGCGCGACGTGTTAAGACTTCACACAGGTGCAGGCGGTGTAGAGTGGACTTATATGGAAGCTAAAGACATTCCAGGAGTTATATTGCATGACAGATTGATGACAGATGCCGCCTTAGGAACGAGACCTATTAAAACCGAACATAGCTACAGCTTGAACTCGGATGGAGATTCCTTACCAGATTCACCGATATCGCATCAAAAAGTTGACGGTAAGGAAGTTAAATTTTCTACTATGCGTAATATTGGATATTGATCAATACTTATATTAGTATATGAAAACAATATGATAATATATAATATATTGCATCAATAATATTGACTGTGTGAGGGTTACTTAAAGTTCGGCACACAATTACTTCTTGTGAATTATTCAATGTAAATAAAAATCTTTACATTTCTTACCCATTGGCCTTAAGTAAAAATGTAAATGGAAGAGTCGCATGATTCCTTATTGCAGTTAACTTGTAAGGCTAGCCCTACACATCTTACTTTCTAATCCTATTGTCGGACACCATTTATTCTTGGATACGACTATCTAAAGGTCCATTGATTATAGGGTTTTATGACCGCGACGCATACATCCTATTCGATATTAGATCCGGACGACTCGTCAAACATATTATAAATCAGTCAACCTTTAGATAACACAGCCCCAAAAAAGTTGGTGGTCCGAAGGACTAGACCATAGTATCTTTATGTTTTTGGGGTCGCTGAATCTGAATCTGATGTCGGTTTGACCCCATCAGGTCACGGTCAAGGTTATTTCAAGGTCAAGGTCAAAATTCATCGAAAATAGACAACAAACGTGGTTTCTTTATGTTTTTGGTATCGCTGAATCCAAATTCGAAGTCAGTTTTACCAAATCAGGTTACGGACAAGGTCATTTTAAGGTCAAATCATCAAAGTTTATTGAAAATAGACCACAAACCGCCTAATCCAAATTCGGGAGGGTCAATTTGACTACGGATTCGGATTTAGCGATCCAAAAACCCCAAGATATCATGATTTTGGTGCATTTACGATAACTTCTGATGATTTTACCTTGATCTCAACCTCGTAGAATAAATTTGACCACGGATTCAGCGACCCCGAAAATGACAATAAAAGAAAAGATTTTGAGAAAAAATATTTATGTATTTAGCTTTTGTCGTATTTTGCATACGTTGTTTTGTTGACAAACTGTCTATATTTATGTTTAATATTTTTTTGGGATCATTATAATTCTCTTTTTTCAGATTTTTGTTATTTAAATTATTTTTGGAAAAATATTAAAAACACAACATGTTAACTTAAATATTAAATCTAAAGTTAAGCCTGTCTGCAAATATAATTCATACTCATCCTAAGATGTTTATTTTTAATGCGAGTGTTTGCTTTCATTTTTGAAAACACATACTTTTTAAATTTTAATAATATTTTTACATACTATATAAAGTCTTATCTTTTTAATTCAGTAGATACATCTTGAACAACTAATAAACCAATTTATCAAAAATTCTATATTTGATTTAACGAGCTGTAAATTGCTTGTACAATAGTGACTAAGGGTTCATCGTAAAAATCGAATCCGATTGAACGAATCGCATTGAACCTAATAATGTGCCCTTCGTCCTAGAATTTATCAGATGCAGATAATCCGGTTGCATCCAGTTTTTTATTTTTTAAAATTTGACCAAGAAAAGTCTATACAATGACAAAGAGAGCAAACAAATAAAAATAAACTTCTAACCTTACTTTTGTGGTATCTTTTATTAATTTATTTTATTTTATTTCCGAAAATAAAAGAAAATAATAACGCAAACCACTAAAGGAACACTATCACAATATTTTACCAAATATTCAAGCTTATTTTATTTCCCACTGTTGGCACTGTTTCGTTTCTACACTTATCAGCTGTTTTACTTAAATTTCATTTTTCAAACCTTTTCCAAAACAGGGGCACGTTGATGTGCCGCGATTATTTTTTTACCGGGCACGTGTATGACGTCACTACTGAGCGTGCCATTATTCATCATCAAAGTTGAAATTCAAACTATCCTTAATTTGGCTATATTCCGCCTTCTTTTTGCACAAAATTCTTGATATAACACTAAATTGGCATACAATATTTTATAAACATCCTTAAAAAACCTCTTTTTTAGTTATTTTACACGTTTTTTTATTAAATTCTATTTTTTTACGCCCAAAACGCTGCAACCATGCATACACCTATGTGTATAGTAGTTTCAAACATGGCGACTTGATTTAAAGCAAACCTTTATTATATTAATAAAGAAAGTGGTTATAATCAGTAAAAAACAGGTTTTAAAAAGGTTTTTTAATGTAAAATGAAATATTGTGTGCCAATTTAGTGTTATATCAGGAATTTAGTGCAAAAAGAAGGGAGAATATAGTAAAAATAAGGATAGTAGACAGTATGACGTCATACACGTGCCCGGTAAAAAATAATCGCGGCACATCAACGTGCCCCTAGTCACGTGAATATCTTACAAATATAACCTCCGATCGGACTAATCTTAATTTAAATCGGTTGAAAAACAGGATTGACTTATGGCGTTCAATCGAATTCCTTACTCAATATGAAACGTGTATATCGCAATTTTTTGTCGGATTAAGTTTTATCCGATCGGTTAAATCGGATACAGTATAACGATGTACCCTTAGTCACAGTGTGCTTAATAAAAATAAATAATAAATAAATAATGGACATATTATTAACTTACGAGGATTGACAGCAACATGCAGCTTCAATAAGTTATTTATAATAATCGTTAGGATCTGCTCATATTCAGAGGCTTAAATAACCGATTTTTTCTAATTGACTGTCTCTTTATAAATTCTATTAGCTGTTAAAATAAATGAATTAACTTGGAATAGACTCTGTATATAAGTATACATAATACAGGGGACTCACCATATCTAAAATAAACTTAACAAATTAAAATTTTTGTTTACAAAAACCACGCGGCGGCGGCGTTATGTCTGCCATAGCTGCTTCTCTTTACGTGGCATTGATATATTAGCACATTTACTATCCTGTTAAGAAAATTTATAAACGTAAAAAACCTTTTAAACATTAAAATGTGTTAGTAACTACGATTCATAAAAAAAGTTCATGTAAATCGGTGCAGTACAACTCTCTTACAAACTTCGTAAAAAATTTTGCTTAGAGTTTTAAATAGGACTACCCTTATATATAATAGTTGAAGCGTCGAAAACCAAGCGGCTTTGAAGCGAATTTCAAGTCCACGTGTTTATTTCGGTGGCTTGAAAGTTGATTTAAAATCGAGGTCAAGCACATTTCAGGCCATCGTCATACGCATGTGGCAGTTTTGCATCCAATTTTACACGAGTCATTAAATGAAAAACAAACCTTACTTTTTACTTCGTCCCGTTTTGTGTGCTGTTGTTGGTGTGAGCGTGTTTTAAATTTTTTTATCTGTTTGTCAATTTATATTCAAAGAGAATAGAAAATGATAGAGAATCAATCTCTAATCAGAAAAGTGGCACAATTTAGATCTCGTTTTACGGGCCTACAAGTCATGCGCACTAAAAAAAATGGCACTATTCGTGCAATGCGCAAGACACAAAATCCCGCTGTGTTCAGTTGATCGCCGAGCTAGGTGCGTAATGGCTATTTTTTATCAAATAATTTAATATAAACTCATATTTCCTAGCAGAATCATGTTTTTTCACAAAATAACATCAAGATTTAACATTGTTAATGGGTTGCTTAACATATCACTAGCTGCAGGAGTGTGCCATTTTTTCAATGAGTTGGCGTATGACAACTGTTCCTCTCCCCCTTCCATGCTCATTGTTCATATTTTTTATAAAAATGTCAAAATCATATATGAAATTGACACTGATGACGTTCGAGGAAGCATTCATCTTAAATTAGGCAGTTATTAATCCCGCTTGAAACGTTTATATCGTGTTTTTAATCGATTTCGGTGAAGTCAACCCTACTTATTTTTCAGGCTTGGACGATTGGACGACTTTCAAGCGCGTTTATATCGCTTTTCAAGCACGCTTTTATTAACCCGGGTTGTAACTATCTATCTATCTGTGCTATGTAACGGAATCTTTGAGCCTAATTTTAACCAACTTCCAGCTATTCTGATTTCTTTGAAACTTTGCACACGTATTAAGGACCATGACAGTGCAATAATCTGCAAACAGTATCCGATATCTTTTTTGAATCGCCAGGAAAAAAATTCCATTATATTATAAAAACAACACCTAGGATGCCATCTGTTGGCAGCATTTCAAACTTTGCTATTAAATGAAGAAGAAATTTTTAGTTTTACAATTTGGTTAGTTGCACCATGTGGTGTTCAATTTTTATGAACAATAAAAATATAGGGTTAGTTGCACCATTACTTCAAGGATTCCATAATAAAAAATTACATTATGTGTAATGTATACATAATACATAATGTGCAGTCAATAAAAATTAACATTCTTTGTTTTTTTTTGGATCGCCAGGAAAAAGAATTTTCCATTATATTATAAAAATATAAAAACAACACCTAGGTTGCCACCTGTTGGCAACATTTCAAACTTTGCTATTAAATGAAGAAGAAATTTTTAGTGGGTTGCAATATATTGGCAACGGTCCAAACATTGCCTGGATTGCCATCTGTTGGCAAAATTTCAAACTTTGCTACTTAATGAAGAAGAAATTTTTAGTGAGTTGCAATCTGTTGGAAAAATTTTAAAATTTGCCACTCTTGTTCATTAAAAAAATTTTTCGCCATTTTGTCAAGAGTAGCAGAAACTAAAAAATGAAAAATAATTAATAGTTTAAAAAAACTAAAAAACACGCTTTTATATGCAACCGAACTAAAAATTAGAAAATAATTTTTCATTAAAAAAATATTGTCATTTCATAGTAAAAAGCGTGGGGTGATAAATATATTAAATGTTATAATTATTATATTTGCAAATATCTATGATGGAAAAGTTATGAAAAAATAGTAAAATGCACCCCACGCTTTTTACTATGAAGTGACAATATTTTTTTTAATGAAAAATTATTTTCTAATTTTTAGTTCGGTTGCATATAAAAGCTTTTTAAAACCGCTTTAACTCAAGCTAGCTTCAACTATTCGATATAAACGTAGTGTATATGTAGTATAAATTACAAGTACCTTGAAAAATGCATGTGTTTTTTTAAAATGGTAAGAAAATGACGCACAAGTAATAATTTTACCATAAATTGCTACAATATTTTAAATACGAAAAAATGGCATAATGCAAAATACATTCTATGCATGTGCCGATATCGGTAGCAGTTTTTCCTAAAATTATGCGCGTTTATCGCTGGTTATTACGAATATTTATATTTGCTTATCAGCGAGCGCACGGCGTAAGCCCTAAAAAAGGCAAATTAATTCCGCATAATATTGTATGTGTAATAAATAAATGGTTTAACATAAAATACCACTATCGGAATGAGGTTAAATTTTATAAAAATTCTTAGAAATGTATTGGCAGATGTCTTTACGTAATTTACCTTACCTTTACTAATTTTAGGCATTTTTAGGTTTGAATTTTTTAAACAATAGGGATTGACCTATACCAAAATCTTCACTTGTCAAGTTTACAGCACAAAAAGTCGAATCTATACTACCCAAATCAGGGTTTCCGTCGCCCTTTTATAGTGTGGTGGAAGAGTAAGGAATGATCTAGAATTTTGGAGAAATATCGCTGAAAATTCCAGAGTACAGGATGGCATAAAAGTTCTAAATGGATAATTCGGGCGTTTTCGGAAACCTTTGAAACTGATGAAAGAACTTGGAAAATATAAGGTCAATTATTCCAAATAAATTATCAGACTAAATTTAAAGGTCCTAGCTTTATTTAATTCTATAAACTTAAAACACTTATCTTTAATCTCTGTAACATTGCCCCTCCCAAGTTTTGATCGTCTCTCGATCAAGTATTTTCACGGTCTTGATAGCGGCTTAGCATTTTAGATGTACTTCTTTCATTATATTAATAATATCGAACGTGTGAGGGGTTCATTTAAACAATATTATAGACGGCAATAATATTGAAGGCAATAAAATTAGCCCGTCAATATATTAAAAAGATATTGATATTATTAACACGTGTGCAAGGATTATATCATACGAAAACGTCAGTTATGCGGAAAAGCTGTTTTTGGGTAGCTCTTTGTCCAAAAGGTCCTTACTTCCTCCAAACTAATATTGTTTACATTACTTTTCGAAATTACCCTTAAAAAAAGTTAAAGAGCAAAAAATCCCCACTACAGTGCTCCATTTATGTTTTTTATTCCGAGCAGGCCCCTTTAATAAGTCCGGGCCCCGGTAATTTGTACCGCCTTCAACGCCCTCTCGGCGGCCCTGCATATTTCCGGAATTTCCAGAATAATGAAAACTAACAGCAAGGCTGGGTAAAATCAAAGCCGATGATCAATCCAGTGACGTCTAGAATAGAGCTTTCAATAAAATCCGGATGGCCCAGATAAAGCATAATTAGGGATTTATTTTGTGTGGTATAAAAAATTAATCCAAAATAATATCTCATAAACGGTTGCTCGCATTGACATTTGCCAAGTATACCATTTTTAGATAAAAATTATAGGAGAAAAGATTTTTTTTTCAAAGTCATATTATACCGAGGCACCAAAAAGTTATGGATATAAAAAAACAAAGGACTGCAGGTGGCTCCCTCTACATTTTATAGGAAAAATATGGACAGCTTTCGATTCCCTACTAAAACTTCCCAATATCAAATTTGGTTCAAAAATGTTCAATGTGAAAGAAAATATTTTAAAATAACCAAAATAAAATTAAAACTCTGACACCCTGTATCTCCCAAACGGTTAAGTTTTGGACTAAGGTAAATTGGGTTAGAACGTTATATTGTGGTCCAAGGAATTTGTAATAGCTTTTTGTACAGCCCTCTTAGAGACACCCTGTATAAAAACCATATTTGTTACAACCACTATATTGAGAACAAAGAATTTGCCGACTGATGTTTATATGAACTTTTTTATTATTTTGATGATTTTGATGACAATAGCAGTTTGGTATCACAGTGCACGAACACCCTGTATACGTTTATAAAACTAGTTAAAAAACTAATTTCTTGACAAAATCACACGGTGTCGAAATTACAAGTTTCCCTATAAAAATATATAGTGTTTTTACAGGAAAACTAAGAGGCTTATGATAACTTTTTGTGGCATCTTTCTTTTCACACAAAAGCTCAGGTTCGCGAAAACCGCAAGGTTTTATCTTTACCATTAATTGAACTACTTTACATGTATCTTTTACAAATTTTAAATACTTTCTACTATAAGTTATTTATATTAATTTTAATATCAGTAGAAGTTAATAGAATTTTAGAATTAAAAGTCTGTTAAACACTGATAATTGTACCTCATCAGGGTTTGCCCTATCTATAGGTCTAAATAATCAAAACCTACATGCAAAATAGAAGATAATTATAACAGGCATCCATTTGTTAACTTGATAAGACAAATTCTACTATTTTACAGCCTGTCCCACGCAGTTTTTGCCAGATTCGATTTTTTTTTGTGAAATGCGAAAAAAAATGTGTGATGTGAAGTTCTGCACATTGTTAAAATCCATTTGAAATAAGTTAAAAAACCGTCAGTATAAGACATATTTTTTCTTCATTCTGGCTCATGTAAACGGTCAAAAATGTATATCAGACATACATTTTTAATTGTTTTCGTTAGCCAGAATTTTTATCTGACATAAATATCTTGCAATAAATGTCAGATGTAAACGTACCTTAAAAAGGTTTACCGAGAGAGTAGCAATGACGTCAATTATTTTTTTCTTAATTTTTAGATATATTAATATATTCCATGAAATCAAACGTAACTGTTTAATTCTACCAGGCAAATAATGTTAGGACAAATACTACGATAACAACAAAATATATTTTATATAGTTTAAATTTCTTTATAGTATTTCAAGATTTACAGTTCCCAGAAGACTTAAATACATGCAAGAAATTATTTAATTCCCAGATCGTCAAATGCGTTATTTTATTCTTATTGAGTTAACAAACATATTACGTAATGGGTATACAATAAATCGGTATTTTAAAAAGCGGATAATACCGTGCTCATATGGTTAATTATAAAAGTTTGTAATTATTTTTAAAATAGAAAAGTAATTGCTATTTATTAGTATTGGTATAATGTATACTGGTTCATAAATAAAATATTTAACAATTTTATTGTTAAATATTTTATTATAAAGTTTTACAAAAGCTATTTATGATATGTATGAATAACATAACACACAATAATACTGAAAATCGGTATTCGATTACCGAATATTTGAATACGTGGAAGAAAAAAGTATTCGAATACATAAATATCCGGAATCGGTATTCGAATACTGGAACTAAACAAAATTGAAAAAAAGGTCTTCACCTTCGTTTTTTTCCCTATTTTCCTTCCCTTTTGTTATTCAAATCCTGACAATTTTAGTATTCGAATACTACTTACACATTTCGGTATTCGAATACTCCGTACGCCAGTATTCAAATACTCAAAAAATATTCGTCGAATACTTTTAAAGTATACAGAATACCGAATACTGAGCAAAATTGTATTCTGCCGAATACCGAATACCAAACACACAAATGTATTCGAATACTATTCGAATACCGGCAAAAGTATTCTGAGTACTATTCAGAATACTGGGTATTCGAATACGACCCAACTGTGTGTATACAGTGTGTTCCAGGACAGGTGTTTCAAAAGGACAAATGGACCAAAAAATTTTAAATTTTAAAAATGAATTTTAGACAACTGTTCCAAAACTAAGAAATGCAAAATTTAACTTTAATTAGTAATATACAGGGCAAGTTATAACTAAAAATCAGGGGCCTAGTTCCAAAGTGTAAAATTTCCATTTATAATGTTTAATGCAACACTAAGGTAAATGTACCAATGTTAGTATTTTTAACCGACTTCAAAAAAGAGGAGGTTCTCAATTCGCTTGTATGTTTTTTTGTGTATGTTGCGCGATTACTTCGGCGTTTGTGAACCGATTTTTAAAATTCTTTTATTTTTTTGAAAAAGTACACTTTTGCGGTGGTCCCATAAAAAAGACTAAGTTCCGATCGCCAGAGAAAAAGGTACCAGACCTATTTTTTCTCCCGGTCTTACGTTGTTCGTATGGCAAACCTGCCTCTAGTGTGGTATATGCTCAGATAATAAAGATTAGGGGCGCATTCAGAATCGACAACCTTGAGGTAAAATTTACCCTTTTCATCGATCTAAAAGAGGTTCTAGTAGTGTTATTATATTATATTACATTCAATGTATAGATTCTTTGTTCCGGTCCAGTGCCAAAACCATGAATGTGCAAAATCGTGATTCCGAAATAATAGCGTTTTAAAGTTTCAGTTTGCTGTGAAAAATCAGTTTTTGAACGTATCTATCTAATTTTTTTGTACTTATAATTTATACGTAAACAGTTCAAAACCTGCCTTTTAATTTTTTTCGTTTCTAGTAATTTTTTTGAAAATATCACATT
Source organism: Listronotus bonariensis (assembly GCA_014170235.1). NCBI lineage: Eukaryota > Metazoa > Arthropoda > Insecta > Coleoptera > Curculionidae > Listronotus > Listronotus bonariensis. The sequence goes on along the minus strand of JACEGR010002556.1, from coordinate 32,593 downwards.
CGTGGATTTGGTCCTTATTTTTACAAAACCAAATTAGCGAATGTACCACATTCAGATAAGCTTATGTTTCTATTGCAATGCCAAAAACCCGAATGTGTCACATTCACTGGACACGCGTAGTTTTTATAAAATATTATATTAATTTTTAATTATATAATGACAGTGCACAATTAAAATAAATGTATAGGTAGTTAGGCTAGGTTTAAGAAAATAAACAAGAACATATTTTTAATTGTTTAATTATGATAATATTAATTATTGTAACAAAAATCAGTCAAACACGTCAAAAATATAGAGTTATAACTTAAAAGGTAGTATTTAACAATCTTCCTCTGCATCGCTATTTAAACATTCTTCATCACCATCAGGTTCAGGTAATCTGTCTCTGACTTTATCACTGACCTTCAGAGAATTATAAAATGGATGATAAATTTTTGGTATAGTTAAATCGCTACACATTTTCTGTAGATCTTGAAACTTCGCAGCATTAATTGGTAACTCATCGCTGTAAGCTTTATTTAACTGTACCTTTTTTGGTCTTCCTTTAGACTTAGTTATATTTGCAACTTTGAATTCATCGTTATAATTAAATTTGTAAAGTACTTTTCTTTGATCAGCTTTGAGATACCGAATCCAAAAAACTTTACGCCAGGGAATTTGGCTCAGGCTAAATGATTGAACGCCAAAAGTTTTAAAGTCTAAAAAATCTTCATGTGTTAAATTTTTCACTACAAAAGGTCGTGGTTTTACACGAGCGCTTCTGATGATTTGCGCCCAGCCTTCAGAAGAATATACAGGTACATATTTAGATTTTTTGTTCAATTTTTGCATGTATAGAGTCGCACTCCATCTCTGTGTGGCCGGTCTCAAAAAATCTGTGATCAATTTGAATCAAATTAGGGTGAACTGAAAAAACCTCAAGGCACATAGCAGCAAAAATGCAATTTTTTTGTTGACCCCCGCATCCATCAGACATCATTCGAACTTCTTTGATGTTCGGATGAGCTAACAATAATCGCGAACGCAAGAAGCTATTTCGACTGCGCCTCTTTTCCCCTGAGTTTTCCTCCCACAGATAACAATCTACATCTTGATTTGCTAAGTTATAGAATGTTAAGTTGTAGATAGCTAACTTTCTTAAATAGAATATTTGGCCAGCTGGACCTTTGGGCGTAGTAAGTACAGACTGAAGATCAAAATTAAAAGACAGTACTTCTGGATTTTCTTTTGCTGTTTGTTTGTCATTATCGCGAGCTTCACGGGCAAGTGTTTTTCGCGCCAAGTGTTGTTGGAAGCTATCTTCACGGTCTTTTTCTCAGATTCTGTCATATTCTTCTGAGCTAAACATTGTTTGCATTGATCCTTTTTTGGACAGAAAGAATCCTAAATTGTATTCACTAAAAACCAGTCTGTATTTCTCTAAGCAAACTGGTTTTATTTTTTCCATGCACATAGTTTTATAAAATCTATGCATAATTGAAATATTTAGAGTCGCATCTAAATACTTTTTGTCTGTGGAGGATCTACAATAGTGTGATTCTACTGCCGGGAATGACAGAATGTGATCCCGAATCAATTTATCATCGTGATCTCTGAGCTTGTTAAATGGAGCGTGTTTACCACGCAAATCTCGCTCAATCACCCCACTAGAAGATCGTTTTTGACATGCTGTGCGTATAAATGAATCAGTGACATTCAGAGTTGCCATAAAGAACTCACGACAGACTTTTCTTTTCTGGCCATCAACAGTCAACGTATACTCATAAGTGAAACTTCTTCTAGAATGTTCGATTTTTCTGGTTACTCTGTTCTTAAACCTTTGTTCGACGTGATTTATAACGAAAACTCTTTGATCATCTAGGGATGGCAGTTTGCGAAACTGGTTGTAAATTTCTCGACGGTTTTCTTCTTTTACAAACGTGATGCATTTATGGTTTTGTTTTACTAAACATGGTGGTGGTAATAAAGGGCGTGCGGCTTTCGTTATGTTTTTGAACCGATGTATGACTCGCCTCTGCGTCTTTTGTCCTTTCTTATATTTTTCTTCCACATCGACTCATTTCTTGTCTTTTTAAGGGATGTCCTTAAAAAATAAATAATACACTTGAGAAATTAACTTCTACATATTTCTGAGACTTACCGGGTTGATTTGTTTGTCGGTTTCCAGTAGTAGAATCTGAAGAACTTGAAGAGGTTGAACACGTTGAGCAACTCGAAGAACAGCTGGAACTATCAGAACCCTCTTCTGGGTCGTAATTATCTGATGAAGACGCATTATCTACAAGTGTTGAAAATTGTTGTGACTCTCCAGTGATTGATGGTTCAATTTCATTAGGAAGATTCTCCACATCATCGCACTGGATTTCATCTAAAAAAAGAGAGAATTAGAGAATTTTAAAAGTATTTTAGCTACCGATCTACCGACCAATATTTATTTGATAAAATTCGATAGCTAGTACCTACCTTGTGCTATAACCGATGGTATAACATTGGTGTTTTGTTCCATTCAGAGGGCTGATTATTTTTGTCAAGCTCTTCACTAATGTCATTAAAGGCGACATTATCTAAAAAATCATGCTAATATTAATTTGAAAGATTCTTCATTAAACCAACTATTACCTGGCTTATTTTCAGTTGGATAAGTTGTGTCAAATAACGGCGAAGCTTCACTTGGCTGTAAAAATAAAAATTTCAAACTTTATTAAGGTTACAAAAATTATTAAGTTGTTTTACTTCATTGCTATGCCTTACCTCATTTTTTTGTTAGAAATGACCTCCGTAGTTTCCGGGACATTATCTAAAAAAAAATAAAAAATCAAGGTAATATTTATTTGAAAAGTTAATTATTAAACTATCTATTACCTGGAATATTTTCAGAAGAATAAGTAGACGCAGCTTCACTAAGCTATAAAAAACAAATTTAATTAAAGAAAAAATAAATAAATTGACTAAGTAAACGTTTTACCTTTTTCTTTTTATTAGAAGTACCAATTGTACTCTTTGATTGGCTAGCCAATTCCAACATCCTTTTGTTCTAGATGACATTCTCCAAAACTATAGTATTCACTAATTTTAAGCGCAAGAAAAGATAACGTATCGTAACAAATAACTGCGTTTTGTATCACAGTGTTACAAGATTTAAAGCAATAATAGGTTCTAAATTTTCTAGAGGCGAAATCAGGAAAATGTCACATTAACCGTCAAAATGACAAAATTACGAAAGTGTCACACTCAGATTATTTGTAGAAAGGTATGCAAAGATAAAAACACTAAACAGTCACATTCAGGAAAGTAGTAGCACGTTTCACAAAACCAAATACACGAAACTGTTACATTCAGGTTATTCTTGTCAATGTTTACAAGGCCGAATTCACGAATGTACCACTTCCGATTTAATTGTGTCCATATTCGCAACGCCAAAAACACGAAACTTGCACATTGGGTACTTTGCCGTTGTACGGTCGTAAGCAAACTAACTTACGTGAATTATGAAATCTGCCCCCACCATAATTTATGACGCGTAAACAGATTCGCGACTTTGGCATACGAACAAAGCTTTCTTAATTAGTAAATTGGTGCACATAGGTCAAATTGACCAATTTTGCACATTCATGGTTTTGGCATTGGACCGACGTTATTTTTAAAAATCGAGTTTCATGCATAGAAAATGCGTTATATCACACTAGTGTTGCAAAGTACTTTACAGCACTAGTGTTGCAAAGTACTTTACAACACTCGTGTGATATATGTATATTATGATGTCATTATAAAAACTGCAATTGGTTTTGCAAGTGACATATTTATTGTAGTGACAGTAAAAAAACTTTTTACTTACCTTAAACAGTAGAACCCAAATCATCTTATTAATGTTAAGTTACTACACACTATAAGCTTTCTTCTAATATTAAAAAGAGTAATAATAAAATTTCCGAAAAAATAAAAACATAAACAAAAAAAGACATAACCACAAAAAACAACTTTCACTGACTGCTCGCTCAGTGGCACAGTGTTGTCAGGTAAGTAGATCAAATTAAAAATCTCCCTCCTACCTTTGAGCACGCACTCTATAGAGGCAGCCTTGCCGCTTGACCGTTCGACCTAAAGCGTCAGAGAAAAAACTCCTATAGATCAAATTTCTTTCTCTCTGTCTTCGTGTACTCAAACAACTAGTTAAACCTTTTTTTTAAACCCCTTAATTAAACCTGAGGTTAATACACACTTTATGAATCCACTTTCTTTTATCCATTCATAAATAGAATCAGACCCTTACGACGCAAATGCTTTCCATATTTTGCATGATATAACGGACGTTTAGTAGTCGTTTTTTTCTTACTTTTAGGACTTTAGATTATGCATTTACAATTTTCATATTTTTTATATTTTTTCTCAAAAATATTAGAAAAAAATGTAATTTTTACTTAATTTTACATGTGATGTTCAGTTTCATTAACTCGTTTTACCAATTTTACCCCACCCAGCACCCCTTTTCACTCCCTGGTCCCGTAAGTTTGTTTACTGATATTTTTTAAAAAACGGAATATTTGAGATATGCGCCACTTACGTTTTATTTAGAAGAGTGCCTAAAATATGTAAGTATCAATAATTTTAAAAAAAAACTCTTAAAATAGCAGAAAACCGTATTAAACTATTACCGTTATTACCTAACCAAACCATACAATTTTTATTAAGTGAGGGCCTTTTTAAATTCCAAAATGATAAAAGTTATATAATGCTTCTAGGTAGGTGATTTTCGATGTAAAAATATTGTCAAAACAGTATAATATAGCAGTGAGGAAAAGTACATATCACACTAGTGTTACAAAGTAAAAATCACCCTAGTGTTGAAAGTGCTCAATTGTTTTTTATTTTTTTCTGTAAAGACAAACTTTAATTTTTTTTTGTTGAATTAATTTGTGGTCGTAGGAAAAATAGTGTACAGTACTCGTGTGAAAATGACTTTTCTTACACTCGTGGGTTTGTCGCACTCGTATGAAATTCGTCATTTTCCACACTTGTAATGTAATATACTAATAGAACTAGGTAAAACCACTCTATGTATAAGTATGGTATAAGTTAAGCCTTGTTAATCAAACAAGTAAGCTTTGCCATTGATTATTTAAAGATTAAAGAAAAAGTAAATAAATGGCATTGTTAGTGTTCTCTTTTTTAATATAGAAATGTTGCGTAACCCAACTGATTATTGAAAAACTTGTGATATTTTTATTAAATAAACATCGGTGACCAACTTGTGTTATCAAATCGTTTGCATAATTAAACATAAATGACATAATAAAAATTGTAAATCATATTTGGGATTTGTTATGAAGCCATCGAAGTGGTGCAGAACTTGTAAATATTAATTAATTAGGCTTGTAATATGGCTGACGTATATAAAAATCTCATATACATTAATTTAGGTGTTAAAATGCACTGAGTCAATAAAAATCTTAAAAATACAACTGAAGTAAATATTTGCATTACAGTATTAGGTACACTGTTTGTTTAAAAAGATTATTTTAAATTGCTTGTCTAGTAATGTAATAATAATAATTAAATTAAACAATTTCTTTTATTTATTTCTAAACAAAATATCGAAGAAATAATTAAGTGCTTCTTTGCAAATATTTTATACATTTATTTTTAAAACGAAACTTCTGAACTGCAACCCTCTAGTAGGGTTGAAACTTATCCCCAATATTAAACAGAAAGATTGGACAAGTGATACCTTATTTTGAAGGTCTCTTGACCCTGATTAAAACTGGCAAGTTTAAAGTCTCTGCCATTATTTCCGTTAATATGACAGCTTGTCAAAATTTGAATTTTTATTTCTTAAATGTATAATGTTAAATTACCTGTAACTAAGGGGATATAGTTAAACTGTCTTTAATATATATAATATCAATTAATCTTTCTGGTGAAGGTGTGACTCAAAATCTTAGGTGAATCACACCCTCGTCAGAAACAATAATTATTATCTCATTTTTAAGATCGTTTAACTCTTATCAAATCCCCTAAGTTTAAAAGCAGCTTGCTCTTTATTATGGTAAATTTATATTACCATAAAGTAACATACCTACGGATAAGTGAAACCATGGCATGCTAAAATTTTCGTACCGCTTTTGCGGCAGGTTTGGCGGCAGGCTTGTCATTTTTCCAGTTTACACTTTAAATGCGTCGGTCGAAGCCTCGCCTCGTGTAACATCAGCGGTGGGAAGACACGTAAGCTTACTGAAATGACTAACTGGCGGTATTTCAACGAGAAACGAATAAAATTATATTGGGAGTTTTCGCATGACCCTTAATGACTATTCCATGATAACTCTTATAATTTCCTTACTCTATGATATTACACATTACAAAAATTAAAATTAAAATTTTGACAAGCTGTTATATCAACGGAAATAATAGCAGAGACTTCAAACTTGGCGGTTGTAATCAGGGTCGAAAGACTTTCAAAATAAGGTATCACTCCACTTCTTTTCTATTTAAAATTTTAAGGGTGTCTCACTCCTGCTAGAGGGTTGAGGGAAAAGCGACAACAAAGATGACTAATGCCTATGAACGACTTCATTTGGATGATTCTGTATATTAGAATATGGTTAGTTTTTTTCGTAAATTTGCTTTATTTCCAAAGGTAGTATCCGCCGCTATAAAAAGATGTTACATAATATTTTATACAATAAATGTAACAGCGCAAAAATAAATATAGTTTTGTTTTAACAGTGGCGCGCGTAAGAGCACTGACATTTATATATTTTAAGTTAAACAATGGTACGCCAATGGTTTTTTTGTAAATTTTTCCTTCCTGTATTTAAGTACCGGATAATAGTTTATAAAAAAAAGTGACTTAATGGTATACGTAAAATCGTATCCTTTAATGTTCGTGTATTTAATTATAATTGCGTCAAACAAAACTTTGAATTAAAAAAATTGATGGAGTATTTCGAAAAACTAATCCATTACTTAATAAAATAAAACAAAAAATATACTTTGTTCATAGTCACTTTAATTGAATGTTTAGCCGTGACATATTTTTTGTTTTATTTTATTAATTTAAAATGTACGGTCACAAAGTAACGGACGAAACCATAAATTCTTTAATCCATTACTATTCTTTGCAGACATGGAAGAAGAATGCTACCCAGCCATCTCAATGAACCCAACCTGCGACAGATTAACAGACGACGCGATCGAAATAAAAGAAGAGACAGATATTAAAGACGAATATAGTGAAACAGAAAGCACAAACAGTTCATGTCCGTCATCACCACAGTCACAAATTATAAATGGAAATGAGATACATTTGGATGTCGATATGGTAAGATAATACTACGGTAACGGTAGTTTTAAAGGCTCTTAGCCAAAATTTTACAATGGTAAAAAGCTTTTTTAATCAATAGTTAAATACGTCACCAACCCGGCAAAATTAAAATTTTAACAAAATGTTTGTTTTTAATAATTTTTAAAGTTGATTAAAATTTATTTCACAATTTGTGTCACGTTAAATAAATATGCCAACAAAAAAACAAGCAATAAAAAAGGGATGTCGTAGCTTGTATCTTTAGTGACGTAGGCACACTCCAACTACGTCATCGGACTATGCGGCGTTTTAAATAATTTTGCGGGCATTTCCACAAAAATGAAAATTTGAAGAAAAGGAATAAAATCCAATCTATCTTTACCGAAAATTTGCCATCTTAGGCGTACATCGCTAAAGGCCTATTGCGACCTGTTGGTCTGGAGATAAACTGTGTAGTTTGTTTGATGATATTACCAAGACGTTAAAGGGGATAATTCAACTCCTGACCGAACTGGGGAAAAGTGGGATAAAAATCTTAAAATTCGGTTCCTACAGTACCTAATAGTTGGGATTCATATTGCGGATTTCCGCCGCCCTCTTTAGGAATCATCACCCAACAGCTAATTGCTGGAGTTCTTTCGAGAGAATGGTATACCTGGGATTTTTAAAATCTAAAATGTAAGACATGGGATTCACACCAATTTTAGATCAGATGCTATTGGCCTAAAGAAGAGTGGTAAAACAAATTATACTTTAAAATTTGCCAATAAAACTTTTTTTTATGTTTGCCTTGCCAGAGAAATTTGAAGTTCTTAAAGCGAATACTTTGTTAAGTTTTTCGTGAATTTGATCAAATGCTTTTGACAAAATCCTAAATATTACAAAAAATGTATACTTTTAATAAAAAACTTAAACCTCTTGAACTTTTTGACTCTACAGGTTTTTATGCAAAAAAAATTGTAACTTAAATTTTCACTAGGAAGGAGGGGGAAGAAACAAAGAAATAAATAAGTAAACATTTCCTTTTCCAAAATACTAATGTTTTGTTTCTTTTTAGAAGGTGAACTGTAACAGCTGTATTTGCTTGGTTATTAGAAATATTAAAATTAATATAAAACAATAGCTAGAATGATGATGCCTGGCTCTAAATATCCAGCTGGATGTAATAATGTAATTTACTAAAAATTTTGCTTTTATTTGCAGGGTTTACAGGCGCAAATATCTCAGGCACTTTTAAAACAAGCAGGTCCAAACATTGTAATCACATCTCCCCACAACATAATACCTCAAAGGATACATATGCCAAAATTCAATATTAAATTAGGTATGTAAAGTACACAAAAACAACTTCATTAATGTACATTTGTACCCTAATTAAAAATATATTATTATACTTTTTTACATTCTTATACATCATTAATCGTGGGTGCTTATTTGTTATTAAAAATGAATCACTCTAAAAGTGTAGTATAAGAGTCTTCATCATTTTCTAATTTTAGAAGAAAGGAAAACGCATGTTTTTAACACATTTAATGGTTTAGAATTGGGATGCTCAGACTTAACTATCGGCGATCTACATGAAAAAATTTAGCGGCAAGCGATCGACAAGGCAGAAAGACACATTTTTTAAAGGCCATTTATTGTATACGAACGAATTACACATATATACTATAAAAAAAGCATGGTTCCTAGTACCGAATATTACTTAATCTTTAGATGTTGAAGCATGGCACTGCATGTCTTCTGCGTACTTATCATAGAATGGCACGTATTTACTGAGTGCTAACCGCAGGCATGACGACAGATGTTCGTCAGTTAGCCGATTGTGGTATTTTCATTTTATTATCTTTATTTCGGAAAAGGCAGATTCGCCTAAATAGGATTACCCAACTGCAGCAATTTGCTTCAGACGTGGATATTTTTCTTCAGATATTAAAGATCACCATTTTGTATCTGTTGCCCTGGCTTTGATGTGTATATCTGAAATGATCTGCAATACTTCATTTTCGATAGAAGGCAAGTCCAGGTCGAAGGTATGCGATATTTTAGAAGCAGTTTTTCAACATCCACACATAAAAAATTGATAAGTCATGAAAATAACAACAGTTGTCAATTTTCTTAAATCAGAAAAACGTTTCTTAAACTCACTGACAATATTTCTTACTTATGCTTTGTACTTATTACAATTTGATACGATATTGTCCCTTGCCTTCAAAGACTGAAAAATTTTCAAATCCTTTTTATTCAGTTGATAGGTAAATGTGGTCTAACTGAATTATTTTCGCGATAGACCCTAAAACTTCTCGCGATCGACCCTTTGAGCACCCCTGGTTATATAATATCGTCCTTTTCGAGTTCAGTTATTATTTAGACAAATGTACCCAGTGGCGGATTAACGTATAAGCACGTAGCTTGGGGCCCCTGGTCTCCAGGGGCCTCCATTCTCTGCTGTCGTTTCATTTTATACCTACATTTTATTGAGATTCACCCACATGTCCAAGATCACAAGGCGCGGGCAGTCCGGGAGTGACCCCTCATACTGTTAGTGAATATGCTAATAACGTTTTGATATTACCTGTTTATGGTTTGTCAAAGTTGTTTACTTTATTATAAAAATTTCCACGTAAACACCACTTAAGTATTTTTTATTTAGCTTCCAATATAGCTCCGCGACAGACTAAGTGCAAAACCCGCCCGCAAGGTACAGGCGAGGCGGGAGACGCGGTCCACGGTCTCGGCGGGGGTGCGTGATGTGGCGGGCGAGTGAGGGAGCGCGCCACGTGCCTGTTCACCCGCCGCGCAAAATTTTTTTTTTTATGTTTTAAATTATACCTACTACATTTTCTATTTTGATGAACTTTTATTTTATACTTCCTTCCACCTTCCAGCAACAGAGGGCCTACACAGCCTCTGTGCTTAGGGCCTCGGAAACTCTTAATCCGCCACTGAATGTACCTAATGATGAAACTCATTTTAATATGCTGCTGATTTAGGAATTATACTAATTATGTTATTTATTTTTTATTTAAAAATTTTGTCTCATATCAAACCACACAAAAAAATTTATCTAATCGCCTGCACTTTTAACACACATTCTACATTTTTTTAAACAATCCTTAGACGGATACCGTAAAATTGTTTTTCTTTTTACAGCTAATGGCAGCACGTTTCATCTTCCCCCCACACCGCCATCTTGTAGTAGCAGCGATGACTCTGAGGATAACGCCACAATTTCTCAACCAGCTTCTCCTGCATCGAAAAAAGTATCAAGACCGATTTTACCCCATCATCCTTCGACAAGGCAGCCAATACATACACCTTTAATCAGTACTCAACCGGTAGGTTATACCTATTTTATTATAAAATTAATTATTTTTAATAAAAATGTACTTAAGAAAAGTGACAAACAACTTTTTGATGATTATTTTTAAAAATCTTTTAACTACAGTTTTTTTGTTGTTTACAGAAAGGCTCAACTGGTGTTCTTGTCCTTACAGAAGAAGAAAAAAGAACATTAATCGCGGAAGGTTATCCAGTTCCTACTCGTCTACCACTCACAAAATCTGAAGAAAAATCGCTAAAGAAAATTAGGAGGAAAATTAAAAATAAGGTGAATAAACTTATTGATAGATTAGATATAAGCTTGGAGGTGGAATATATATCCTCTACCACTGTAAACTCCACAAGCCTAACACTGGCTCTTTGTAAATTTTTCCGCCATTGGTTTGTCCTCATTAAGCCTTGCATAATGCAGACGACAAAGCACCATAAATGTTCTGCGGTTTCTTCTTCTTCGTGGCAGAGCCTGCATAGGTTTTTTTATTCTTGAACCAGTGTTTTCAGGTGTTTATTAAGCCTGCAATGATCGATAGTTGACCCACTATAGAAATCATACCGTCTTTTCGTTGTAATTAGAAGGTCTTTGTAAATTCGGGCGAGTGTGCCTTTATGACCTTCCTTGCTTGTCGCTGTCCTGGTGATCTTACCCATCAGTTTTGGGATTCTCTCTTGATCCATGATCTAATAGATGCCTTTCTTGGTACCACAGCCGGTTTATCAGCTTCTTTATTGCCTTAGTGGCCCTCATGTCTTGGTTTTTAGGCAATAGTCAGCTTGTTAATGCACCCACCTAGTCCAGGGCAACTATACAGTCCTGCACCATCTTGAATCTGATCCTACAGGAACTGATCGCTCTGATGAATGTCCGGCTGAATTTATAACGCCCTCTCTCTATCAAAGGTTGGCGATCCAACTTGCAATCGAAGTTAGGCGAGCCAACGACAAGCAATAACGATTCGAGAAGCGTTCAATTGATGTTCTTTCATGTCAACGTCTCAGGTCCTTCGTCCATGAGTCCGCCATCTGCCCACTAATCTGCCTGGCTGTTACTATGGTTTTATCCATATAGTTCTTTCGGGTAATTTCTCTAGTACATAATTCTATGGCTTAAATTTCCGTCTGTAGAATGTTGTCTATTTTCATTCTTGGTTTGTCTCCATATATGCCTGCTTCAACATCTTCGTCTGTTTTTAAGCCATCTGTATACCAGAATATTTCATCTTTAACAAGTGAGCCTGCTTCCTAGTCCTTTTTATCTAGGATAACAGTTTGAAAACCTTTGTTTAGCCAGTAGCTTGGTAGCATTTTATCCAAAGGCATTCCACACAGTGAGTTGACTTCTTAGTCCTACTTGAATCCCCATTGTATGTCCCGTTCTTGTCTTACGATTGTTACTATTAATTTTATTCTAAAAAAGACCCGATTTCCACATCAAATATAGCCAAAATCCTAAATTTGTTCCCTTTCTTTCAGATATCAGCTCAAGAGAGTCGCAGGAAAAGAAAGAATACATGGACCAATTGGAAAGAAAAGTCGAAATTCTTGTTAATGAAAACAGCGATTACAAAAGAAAAATCGAAAATCTGGAAGAATCGAATAACACGTTGCTTATGGAACTGCAAAAGTTACAAGCTCTTGTCGCTCGAACGCATCCTCAGATCGTTAGACCGGTAGCTAAATAAAATTTATTAGCTAATCCTATTTTTTTTTGGATGTTATGTTTTCGGAGTACAAACTAAAGTTTCCTGGAACTTTGTCATCCGGTGTCATTTAAAGCATATGTATTTATTAAATGTCTTCCAGCGAAAATTTGACATTTATTTTAATCATGAGGTTAAAGTAGCATATATCGTACATTCCATTATTGAACCAAAGGAGTTTATTAAAACTTTAAGAATATTTTTGTATCGAAGCTTTTGTAAAGTTTAATTGGAAGTTAAATAATATTAAGATGAAATAGTCTATAGAATGGTACTTATACAAAAAAAAATGTCGAAATACTTTGGTACATATTAAATTGTAAATTTGTTTTAATGGCATTTTAAACTAGTATATCAATCAATATTTGTGTGGTTATAAAATCTTATTTTTCAATATCTGAGAGGACGATTAAAGTCACGAAAAATATTGATTTGATTTCTAAAATATTTACCAAAAAAGTGAAGACATTTATACTTGCGGGGCCAAGTTTTTAAGTGTACAATCTCCATTTATACTTTTTAATACAACAGTGAGATGAATGTTCCAATAGTTGTATTTTCAGCACGAAAATTAAATAAATTACTTTAAGGCCATGATTATACTAACACTACATCCATAGCAGGGTGTTTAAACTTAAGAAGAATGCATTACATTTATTGTATATGCTAATTCTTCATTTTTTATTTTTTAAGAATATATCAATCTTATATTGGAGATTGTACCCTTTGAAACTAGCCCCTCATTTAAAGGTTAAAAAAGCAAAACGGTCTAAGTGCAAATTAGCTAAAAACTATTTGGCAACAAAGAAATCTAAAAAATTGAAACACCTTATTCCTTGATATATGAAACAGTTTAAAAGCATTATTACAAATTTTGTAAAAGGAAACTGACTTTAAAGTCAAATATTTAAAAATAATTAATTTGTTACTTAGACCTTTTGCCTCTTAATCCTTAAAGTGTATGTTTTGATGAAGGTAAATGTTTTTAAAAAATACACACTAATTTCAATAATAAAAATGGAATTTTGGGTTATAAACTATGCTATATAAAAAAAATTAGTAATATTGATATAATCTTAAAGAAAAGAAGAAAGACTTAAATGGGTGCACTTTCAGGCTAGCCAAACATCCTTATTACTTTTTTCTGCAATTTCTTTAAACATAGGATACACTTTAGGCCATTTATTTTGTACATGGAAAATTTGAAAGTAGATGCGGAGATCCAAAGTCGGTCTGTATAAGGTCACGACATTCGGCCATATTGCTTTGACGTGTTATGTACGTCACATCTCCCATTTTTCGGCCATTTTGTTTAGTGCCGGAGATATACAGTTTATTGTATTAGTAGAACAACCGTTTACACAACAGTTTTTAATTGTTATTAAGTTGTAAATTCTTTTACTTTAAATAAGAAACATTTGAAATTACATCTTTCAACAAATATCACTTCCAAAACAATGCAAAATGAAATGCGCAAATTCTAGACGCCACTAGATTGATCTTCAGCTTTGATTTTTACCCAGTCTTGCCAACTTTTCTCCGAGAAGTGCCCTTCCTTGCGTCCCCGACCTCGAACCGCCTAAAAGTTGAGGATATGTCGCAACCTTATAAATATAAACTAACCTTGCGGAGATCTAAGATCTTTATGAGATGAAAATTCGATCAAATGACAACAAAGTTTAAAAAATTAAAGACCAGTTTAACGTTTTGAAATTTGACAAGCGTAATTATTCTTTTTTATAGGGTTGGTCCTTTTAAATATTTTTTAAGTTTATTTTCTTACATGTTTGAAAAATGTTTGTTTCAAAATATGAAAACAACTCTCATCATTATATTTGTTTTAGACTTAAATTAAAAGGTTAAAATTAAATATTAATTAGACAATAAATGTTTTATTGTTAACATTAGTATTTAGGATAGATATATTCTTTTCTTTTTTTCTTTTCGGTTTTAAAAATTAGGAATGTGATCTATGCTAGTAGAGCAGTATAAATTATTGGTAACCTGTAAAAGATAGTAAGTCTACCCTTTATTTTGAGTTAGTAAGGACAAGAGATGCAAATTAGTAGGGGTAAGAAGCAAAAAGGTCTATACATTTGTTTTTCTACTACAAAATCACTAAAGTTTTTAAAATGTCTTCGATATTAAAGAATTAACATAAAAGAACTAATACAAATTAAGTAGCTTAAAATGTGTCCTTGTTTCTTGATAACTTAAAGATTACAATTTATTATTGTAAAATTTATATAAAATTTACATAAAATTAGCTGAAACATTGCGGTTTTTTGTATTTGTTACACAAGTTATTCATAGTGTAAGTCATAAATGTACTTAACTAATTATTTATAGACTTATTAGGTATGTGTGCCTTAATGTAGTATGCAAATTACTAAGCTTAATAATATACCTAATTTATTAATTTTAGGATTTTAAATAATTGAAAATATTTTTCGAAACATATAATATTATTATAATAACATGTGTAGGTAAAATTAATGATGTATATTTTTTAAAAGCTGATAGCGGGACCATTTTTGCTGCATTTATTGTTGCATTTAGGTAATTTTTAATTTTAGTTTTTTTTTTTAAGGCGCAATTAGGTTAAATTGGATAATATGAGTTTTATGTGTTTCTGAATAGCAGCATAATTTTTATATAACAGTTAATAAACATGTATTTTTAGCTATACAGCAAATGCTTAAATTATACCTTTTAAAATTGTTGTGTAAAATAAAATAAATAGGATTGATTTAATTAGACAATAATTTTTTTTGTAAAAATATTACTTTTATATTTAACTTTTAAAAAGTTTATTGTTTATATATATTTTTAAATTTTATTTATATAAACCAAAAATTTTAACGCAATTAACCTTATTTTTTACCTCATAATACCACCTAAAATAATGGGAATCGAATCCAAGTATAACTTTAACAGGATATTTCTAATACTATATTACTTATTCTATTTATACACATAAAAAGAATAAGTCAAAATGGACGATTATTTTTGAAATTGATAATAAAATTTAGTGCATATATTCTATCTATTTTTCAGATATTACATAAAAACAGAAAAAGTATATCTTATTTATTGTTATCCATATTTTTAAATTATCTAAATCATAGTTTAAGACGTAATGCCGAAATTTTAAGCTGTATATTACGAGTTTACTTGTGGTATTATTCTAAATATCCTGTTTATTTTATTTAAATTTTTAGGGATTGTATATAATTGTTATTTTAAGCTGATAATAATGTCTAACAAGCGCTGAGTATTTTGTGCCTAAATACATTAAATAGTTTGGTTAGTTACATTTAATACCGGGTTATAGTAGACTGGAAGTATTTACTGTTGTAGATACAAGATTTTTATCAAAAAAAATAAGTTTAATACAAAATACTTTTCTCAAACACGGTACAATTAAAATAAATTTGGTTTTAATTAAACCTGAAATCTAAATCACATAATAATCACAAGGGCTTTTTAAACTAGGCTCGTATTTTTAAAGGGTTTACCAATAAGAGTGTCACAACTTAAAAATGTTACGGTAGCAAGATTGCTTAGAATTATTTCAGCAAATTGCATATTGTATTCAGTAGTTTCTGGCACATTATTATGGAGAGATACACGATTCCACAACAAGTAGAAATTATTAAAAATGTATCATCATAATGCGCGTTATTTAGAGAAATGGTAATGTATTTCTCAATCTTGGGATTAATTTCTATAGGGCTACCTAATATCTCAGATCTAAGAGAATAAGCCACGAACGATTTGTGACCTCAAGCAGAACATCACACGCACCATTACAAATCTACCGGATGATTTAATTGAAAAGGCAATTAGAAATTGGGCCACAAGAATCCATCCAACTTACTAAAGTAGAGGAAGACATTTAAACAATATCATTTTTAAATCATTTACACTTTACTTGTAATTATCGCTTTGTGTCATTTCAAAGTTCTGACGCTCTTATTGGTAAACCCTTTATAAAATATCGGTTGTGGTTCACCGTTGTTACATAAAACATGTTTTTTTAATAGACCATATAATTATGTATTAAACTAACTATTCTAAAACGAAACAGACTGAAAAAAAAAACAAGAGTGAAACATAAAATGTGCAATTATTTTATCGTAAGTAATTTTACATCAAGATTATTTATTAAAAATTTATAATTATACCTGTAATATATTTTTTTAAAATGTTACTATATATCAACTTATATTTATAAAATAAAAGATTTTTTAAGGAAAATGTATTAAATCGATTTAAAATGTGAAAATTTTAAATCATCTGAATATTTCTAGAAGAATTTATATTGTACATAGTTCACATTTAATGTTGATCATTCAGAGTTTAAAGATTTTATATTCATTTTATTGTTAAGCGTATTTTAGAAATATTGTATTAGTAAAATCTAAAAGTAAGATTAACCTTTAGAAGTCATATTATAGTTGGTAGATATATGTTCTGTAAAAAGAATAACTAGAAAAGTAGGAGAGTTTTTAATGATTCGGATATTTTTTACTTTAAAGCAAAAAAACTTACTTAACTAGCTCAAAATATTACCACGCAAGTTAATCTTGATGTTCGAGAAATGGTCTTTAAAATATACAGGGTGTTACAGAATGTTGTTAACAAAATTAATTGCAGCTTCTACATCAAAAAAATATATAAAGAAAAGTTTATATAAACATTAAACTTTCTTTAAAAAAACGTTTTTTTTTGTTATTATCCCCATATTTATATGAACTTTTTTTATACTTTCAATAGTAGAATCTGCCCTTAATTTTTTTACCAGTCTTCTGTAACATTCTCTATATTAATACTTAAAAATTATATTTGATGTTTCAACCAACAACATCATGTCTCGTAGAAATTATTTTTTTATGGTAATAATTTTTATGTATATTTCTATAGCTATTAAAAGCTATCTACACCTACTTTGTAAGTGGTGCATTAATACAAATTTGAAACTTTTCTTAAAAACTGTTTTACCCAATACCAATTGAAATTATAAGTGTTATTAAAAAAAAAAAATAGCACATTATATCCAACAAGTATTGTGTTTTTAAAAATACTTTTATATATTTTATTTTACAGTAAAAACTCTGCCTACATACTTAAATATATCTTCATTCCAAAAGTGAATATTAATTATGATTTTAAATTTTATTTGTACAACAAATTATACTAATTTTTCGCATAGTAATTTATACTTTTAATATAAAAACAGTTAAATCGTCCAAGTTTTAGTAATATTATGTCAGTTGTGTATGCATGGCATTTAGAGATTTAAACTAAATACTTGGAGCTTGTTAAACTTGGCACATACTTCTAATTATAAAAACTCTTCTACAAAATGTATACAGGGGTTTACTCATTATAGATAAATACCGTTTTTATTAATTATTTTAGGGTTTTAAAGTAATTAGCAAACCCTTAATTTAATTTTGTAATTAAATTCAGGATGCAATTATTTTAATAGCTGCAGATGATTGTTACAAAGTTCCAAAATATTAATGTTAGACATTTTATTTAAAAATGACGATCGTATTTCATACAATTGTGTGGACTTTACTTATATTCGTAACACATTTTGTGTGAAATTGCTCCATTTATGCAGGGGTATTTGTATTTTTCGTATTTTGTTTAATATGTTTGAGATTTTTCCGCTTTATTTTTGCACATTGGGTACTGTTTGTTTTTGTGACTTAAATAAATACTTTAAAAATTTTATATTTGTCGTTTTAATTAACAAATATTCTAGGTTTGCGCGCACTCAAGAAATTAAGCAAACGTTTTAAAACCAAAAATATGTCTTTTGCAAACAAAAAATATTTTATATTATTTAATTTTGGGCATACCGGGTTTTTTGGTGGTGGTGATTACGAATCTCAAATTATTTTTAGTCGGCAACGTTTCATTTTCGAGATATCTATCTCAATCTAATCACTCAATATTTGATTTACATCTCCTAAAAACCTATTCATTTATTTACTTTATCCCCTTTTTCCTTAAAATTGTAAACCTTACAATCGCAGTAGCCACGGCAGAACCATGGCTACTGTGATTGAAATGATAAAAAGTAAATCTTTGCAATTTTATGGAAAAAGGGTAAAATAAAAAGAAAAATTGGTTTTAAAGAGCTGGAAGATATTGAGTTTCAATTTAACAGAAAGCTCAAGAATTGCGTTCAAACAGAAGGAGGAATAATGTGAATTTCGGGCAGTTTAGTTAAGTTTGATGAAAACGAAACGTTGCTAACTAAAAATTATTTCAGATTCGTTATCAGCGCCCCAAAAAAAACCCGGTATGCCCAAATTAACCTTATACACAGCGTGATTATGTCGTTAATGGGTGTGGTGTCCGATTGATTAAACAATTACCAAGAATATTTGCATTTAGTTTCTTTATCCTGTTCTTTATAATATTTCCTTCTCTCCTTTATGATTATGTTCATAGGTTTATTTTAAACGCTGGCGTAGGTGGGGCCAGGCCCGACGAGGAGGCGTTCAAAGCTGTACAGAGTGGCGCTTTTTTGTTGACCTTGTAGCGAAAACTAAAGAGATACTTAGATCAAATCTGATTTCAATTTTTAAAACAAATTTAATGTTAAAAAGTAAATAATGGCTAACTGAATTCGTTTTAAAGATACAGAGTGTTTTCAAAGAATTGGGGCACTTGTAACTCGCCTAATACCTATTAGAGATAGAAAAAAAATTGTAAATAAAGGAATTTTTACGTAGAATTCGTTAAACCACCTTAAAATATTTTTGGTTTAACAAGGTAAGCGTTTGGACAATTTAAAACGCACCTATCAACTTTATCGTAGCCTGTCTTAAAAAATGGATAAATATTCACCTGCGATAGGAAATTTCTCCTAACGGATTGGGGATAAAATCGTTATTTTTAATGCCAAAATAGTCAATGATGGTTTTTCGGTTCAAAACGTCGCAAAACTTTAATTACAGCGTCATATTTGTCGTTAGATTTAGAATTTAAATACAGGTATATATATTTTAAAACCAAATATTCCACCAATTAACAAAAAAGTTGATAAGTGGCTCAAAGACGAAACGTCGGATCTTAAATGTAATGGGATTATTTTATAGAACGGAAAAAAGTAGTACGTAATCATAAAGTAACATTTTAAATATATCTTCAGATAAACTAAGAAAAACATAAAAACTTTTTGGCAAAGTTACGGTTTTTTTCTGGGTTTTAAAAATAACACAATTTGTTTTTTCGTCCTTTCTTCACAAAGTAAAAATCTGTAATGTGATATCGAGGTGTGATTATATTCACTGAATTTTCTAGAGGAGAAGGGTAAATAAACCTTTTAACCCCCACCCCTTATCTACGATTGTGATTATAATACTAATACTAACGACTAAGCAAAGAAAGTAAAAATATAGACACCAACCACTTTATAATAAATTAACAAAAACCCCGGGATTCAGTGACTGCGTATGTTTGGTTGTCTAAAAATCTTCCATATTTGTCTCTGGGCTAAGTAGGTGTTGTGTGGGTAGTAGTAATTTTTTTAATTACCACGTTTGGCCCTGCTAGTTAAGGCCAGGAATTGAAAAAAAAGATCATGTTAGCCAAAGCAATAAAGTGAAATATTACTAAAAAACGTACTAGATTTTCTTACAACATAAAAAAAATAAACAGAAAACTAAAAGAATTTTTAGAGAACAAAACGAAAGTAGAATATATTTTTAGTAAAATCGTAGCATTCAAGTGATAAATAGTTAATACTTAGTGTATGAAGGACCAATTTTTAATGAGTTTTTTTCTTGCAGAATGAACATTTGTTGATGTTCTCGCCGCCCTTATCGTTTTTAATTTTTTTGATTTATTGCTAGACCTATTCTATGAACTCGTCAGAAAATAACTCCAGTCCAGACGAAGCTTCAAGGTATTTCTTATTAAATATCAAATAGTTTAATTTGCATTAGTATGTAGTTTTCTAAAAAATCTTAGGCAATTCATCTATATGAGGTTATGTTTTAAAATGTCATTATTCATTGACACAATCAAATGAAATATCATTTTTTTAAATAAAATATTTAATTATTTATTTCACTGGGGCCTTGTATTGTTAATGTCTCCATCATAATGTTTGTAGTAACCAAGAGGCCTCGTCTAGTACCAACGAAAATTCAGCTATTGACAATATTGAAGACAACATGAAGCGAGCTGCTGCTAGGAAACTGATTGAAAGATATTTCTATCAGTTAACCGAGGATGTGGTAATCCTAACTGCACTAATATACACTGTGCATCAAGTGGAAAAGTAAGTTAATAGTATTAACCTTTATACATTTATTTATATTATACTTTTAAGATGAATCGAAAAGTGTTTTAAGATTGACAAATTAAAAGAACTATAGTTGCGGCCGATTTTGATCAAATTTGGTATAAGGGTTTTTTGGGCGCTGATCACGAATCTTGAAGAATTTTGGTAATTATTTACAAATGATTGAAAGTAAAACTTTGCAATTTTATGGAAAAAACAGGTAAAATAAATAGAAAAATGGGGTTTTAGAGGTGAAAATCAAATATTGAGTACCAATTTAGCTTTCAATTAAAAATTGAGTGCAAAAGAAGGGCAGAAATAGTAAAATCAGGTTAGTTTTGGTTATCAAGTCTGATGATGAATATCTCGAGAAAAATGAGTCTGACTAAAAATTCCTTCAGATTTGTAATCAGAGCCCCAAGAAAACCCCATATACCAAATTTTATTAAAATCGGCGATGGGTCCGGTTTGTATAGTTTACCGAATTTTTTGGCGTAAAAGTTTCGTTCTCGAAATATCCATCATCAGACTTGAAATTTATTCTAAACCTATTTTTACTATATTCCCCCTTCTTATTGCACATAATTCTTAATTTAAAGCTAAAGTGGGAAACAATATTTGATTTTCACCTTTAAAACCCTGTGTTTCTACAACATTTTACATTTTTTTTGCATTACTTTACTTTGAATCATTTCAATCCCAGTGTGCCATAAAGCCCTATGTGTATATATGGTTAGGGCATTATCAAAGTAAAGCTACGCAATTTAATGCAAAAATAATGAAAAAGTATAGAAAACCGGGGTTTCTGAAAGGTGAAAATCAAATATTGTCTGACACTTTAGCTTTAAATCAAAAATTTTGTACAAAAACAAAGGGAATATAGTAAAAATGGAATTAGTTTAAATTTCAAATCTGCTAATGAACACCTTGAGAACCAAACGTTTCCGCCAAACAAGTATCAAATAGGTACGTAAGTAGCTTATGTATAATTTATTTTTTAGCTTAAACCTATGGCCCCTAATGATGCGGCGGGTCACGCGATACAGTTGTTATCTCAAGATGCAAAGTTATGTGAGAGGCATCCAAGTAAAATCCCTCGAGGAAATTCTTCAGAGAAATGTAATGAAAAATCTAATGTTTTAACTGAAAAAGTTAGTGGTGTACCTTCCAATGATAATGTAATATCCCAATCTAGCAAAGATGCAAGCAAGAGCAATGTAAAATATAATTCAGGTAAATACTTATTGATTTAAAAGGTATGTAGGATACCTATCTTTTTCATATTTTTTACTTGTGACTTTTTGGACAGTTTTTGTTCAATAAAAATTGTTTAACGACATTCCCAAGGAGTAATGCAACCATTTAAGTCTCTAGAGACGTTTTTTCTCCTATTGTAGAGAATATATTTGTTTTAAAAGGTTTTTGAGGTTATATATTTACTTTCAAATAATTTACATTAATGTCTTCGTAATTAGAGGATGGCAGATTTGTTTGAAAAAAAAAAATAAGTAATAAAATTAATAATAGTCCAGATGGAATACCTGATTGCAAAAAAAATGCCTTAGAGCAAACTAATGGTATAGTTTTGTTAAGTGCATCCTAACTATGAAAGAAAAACACTTCTGTACTGAAATAATGCATTTAGGGGGTGATGGTTTTTAAGGGTAAAAATGGTTTTTGCAATTTCAAGCTAAATATTAATTTTTATTAAAAAAGTTTGATGTAAAAGGTGTCAACATTAAAAAAACCTACAACTTATGTAATAACTAGTTTTACCATAACCTCAAAAATTAGAAAAAACTGTTTTTTCGGTTTTTCATTTTTATCTTCTACAAAAATATCTAAAATAACAAGTATGCATATTTATACGCTATTTTTAATTCAAAAAATATAATAATATTTGATACTGTAAAAATTAATAGTACTTTCCTCTTGAGCAAAATTCAAATTTTTGAGATACCTTGTATAAGTACCTCTCATATGTGTTTTTTAAGCATAACATTTGTTAATCCTCAATTATTGATGCTTAGTTTTTGGTAAAAATTCTATGAAAAGTTAGAATGATATTTAATTAAACATGTTCAAAAATGTCCATCAGGATAGGACTTACATGTTAAATATGCAAATTTTAAAAGCTTATATCTCGAAATTTAGTGCCGCAAGGCCTATTAAAAAAATCCTATGTATAGAGGACACTTATATGTATGTGTATTCAAAGTTTTAAAAAATCCTAAGAAAATTGTTTTTTTAAAACGTCCTTAATAAAAAAAGTATCCAACTCTGGAGAACTAGAAATGTTCAGTGATAAATTTTCTAGTTTATAGTTATAGATTCTTGATAGACTACTTGCATACTACTGTAGTTTACCAGTAGTCTACCAAGATCCTTCTGAGGATGCCAACTACTCGCGCTGGTGAAACATCAAGGAAACAAAATCTACGACGACGGCTGAATAGCCCAAAAACATCAGTTATTCTTTATGTTTTTAAATTAAAGACTTAATCAGTCCAATTTAATTATTTACTTCTGAATGTTATCAACACTCTATGTATATATGGGTATAAAGCAGATTTTTTGGATAGATAATGTTGAAATTTTATGATTTTAGCGAGTTCTGAGATAAAAATTTGTTGGTAGAGCTAATATTTGTCTTCTCCCAAAAATTTATCTTCGTTCAGGTATTACTTTCTATACCAATACACCAACTATAATCGCCCAAAATGTACCTTAAAAAAAAAAAGATTATAAGTCTTATCAAGTGAATTTTTCACTTTATTTATTTTCGTTAATATCGCTTAAGTTAGGCCAGTGTACCCTTAACTGACTTACACTGTCTTTAAAATGAAAACTATCTTTTTATTTAATGAGTCAAAATTATTAAATGCTGATACTCAAATTGCCTATGCAACTTTTTGGAAATTAGATGATGTTAATATTTTATTTTAATCAGCGCTTATATTAATATTATTTAAAAATCTAAAAAAGAATAACCTTGGGTTAAAAAATATTCTTTTTGTTATTAGTGTTTTAACTAAATGATTGATTTAACATTTAACAGATGCCTTTGTTAATGAACGCGGGTTATACTTGCATACTATTAAATTAAACTAACCAAAACAATTCAAATCATGTGGTATTCTATAAATAAGTTGTTCCAACATTTTTATTTACGATTTTTTGAGGCTATTTTTGAATATTTGAGTTTTAATGTTTTTACTATTTTTCTTAAATTTTTGTTGTAAAGTACATTAAAAAAAACAACAGGTCAGCAACAAAGTAAATACAAAAATAAATATTGATTATGATTATAATTAATTGCAAAAAATATAATAAGAATTGGCCGACTGCCATACCCTGAAAATACACAAAATATAACCTTAAAAATTTGATGTTTTCAAACAATGACTTTTGCCATCCTTTGTATTAATTGGTATTGGTGATATTTAAAATGTTTAGAGCTAGGAGATATAGATATTTTGGTGGTATGTTAATATTTTTATTAAATTTATAATAAATGTTTTATGATTGTATGTAGTATTGTATGATTGTATGTAATATTGGTTTTTTTATACATATGTATATTAGGGTGATTTTTTTTCCTACAACAAAGGTCCTAATAATTTGCTAAGACCAACAGTTATCAGATATTTTGCATTTAAATTTTATTAATATGAAATTTTTATGGATTATTGTCTCAGGAAATCACATTTTTAACAATTTTGTCTTTTTTTTGTAAAGCCTCTGTCATTTATGAGAAAATAATGGAAAAACGAAAATTTTATGGAAAAATTAAGTTGAGTGACCAGTAATACCTCGCCAGTGTAAGTTACGACTTTGTCGCAATGGACACTTTTGTAGAGCATTTAATTTTTAAAAACCCCGTCTTTGGGCGAGACGATAACATAAAATGCTGCTAAGTTATAAAAATTAAAAAAAAAACAAAAAGATTAAAGTTTACATGTATTATAAATGGAAAATTTTCACACGCTTTGATTAAATACTTATTACTAATATTAAGGGCTGAAACTTTCGGGGATTTTTTTAGAGGTACTTTTAACAAAATTTCACGATGGGACCGAAAAAAATTAGTAGCGAAAAAATCACCCTTATCTATATTTAATAAAGACAATCACCTATTTGGTTTTTTCGCTAACTAGAATTAAATATGTTATAAGATGGTCTTTTCGTTGGGGACACGCCAAAAAACTGGAAAAAATGTGACCGCTTCGGTCGTGGTCCCGGGTATACGAGCTGACCCTGTTCAGCCCTTTTGACCCTATGAACTGGACATTTGCCTGAAACAAAATAAAGAAGAAACCTCCCAAAAAACCCAAAAAATTCTAATTAATAAACGACGTTTCGGGTGGGTTGTCAAGTTAAAATTAAGTTAAAAAATAAAAATAAAAAATTAATTAATATCAAAACTAAAATGATTAAAATTTTAGGATTTTAATAGAAAATATTTTGTTAGTATAGTTAGAACCACATTTAATTCCTTCTGAAAGCCATGCCGCCAAGTACACAAAAATGATAAAGTAAACAAATCCTTTTGTGAACAATGATTTATTGCAGCAAAAAATTTTCAACCCGACGAGTACGCCACGCGCCACAGTTTTAATCAGAGTCAGAGACGAAATAGAGGATGTTTTTTAAGTACGTGATACGTGTTTTCGCAATGTTTTTATTTATTTATCTAAAAAAAATGGAATCAGGCTCTGTCAGAGGCTATCTATTTTCGAAAAGGTTGGTTTACCTTACCATTTTTTGTGTACTTGACGGCATCGCTTTCAGAATGAATTAAATGTGGTTCTAATTACACATGGATAAATCTCGTTATTGAACTAACCAGATTTGAACAAAAAAACACGATTTTTGGTTAAATATGGTTACTTACTAGGTATATTTTTCAATTGGCAGATTATAGTGTGTTTTTTTTAAATAGAAATTGCGTAAGTTGTTTTGAGAATTAAATTAAAATGGATATCAAAAAATAAATGGTTACCTATAACACTGGCCTTTGAGCCATTATTACTTTCACAAAAGTCTAAAATAGGGTAAAAAATGTTTATTACCTTTTATGATTTTAGTTTCTCATAAAGAACTTTGTGAACAAAATGTGTAGTACAGTGGATTTGTTGTTTTTTTTTTTAATGTAGCCTTGTATATCATTTTAAAAAGTCCATACTATCTTCTTTAAATGGCAAAAAATTATCATTTAACGTTTATGTTTTTAGCACCTGTACCATCATTTCTGACTGAACAAGCCCTGTATGACATAATCGACGAATGCGAGGCGAACGACAGTTATTCTCCGTTAATAAGGTCATTAGGAGAGATATTTAGTAGCATAGAAAATTTGTCAAAAAGTTTTGTACAAGAACCATTTAGCCCCACTTCAACACCTAATGTAGAAAATGCAGGTAAGAGATCATTGCATATGTTTTAGATGATAGACCTACATTGAAACTTCCCTGTGGGCATCAGTCATCAGATTGATTAATAAAAAATAAATGAGTATAAAAACTCTTACAATTACACACATTCAAATATTAAACTTTTTTTTACTAGACTAAACCAGGGATGGCGAACCAAGGAAACACGACGTAAATTTTAGCACGCGAGTGTGTTGATGTTTTTTGCAGCCTCCGGAAAGGGCAAAAGATGCAAGTTTTGAGTTGATGACCTATGCAAGTTTTTTTTCTTTTTTGCTCTTCAAAATTTGTACTTACCAAAAGTATGTTATAGTACACACCAAAAAGTATGTTATAGTACACATAGGACATCATTTTCCAATTTTAAGTTGATGACTTTTTTACTCACTAAAAAGTATTTCATGGCACGCCTAGGACATGATTGACATGATTTTATATTATTGTAAAAAATGACAAGTTGATACGTAAAGGTTCCCTGCCCTCTGCCCTACACATTAAATTGTTATGTATAAATTAATCACCAAATTTAACTGAACTAGTAAAGTCATAATTATATAAAACTTTTAACATCCTCAATATTCAGAGGTTCAAAAATAAGGTATTTTCATTATTTTTTTTTAATAATATATACAATCATATATTTTTTAAAACAATTCAGCATATAAAATATACAGATTTAAACAGCATTTTGGCAAATTTTTATTTTAAAATTTCAAAAACTCGGCCCTTGTTACCTCATTTCCCTTGAGGTCTCAAAAAATGCACTTGCCGTGGACAGCCTCATTATTGGTTCATCTAAAATTAAAACACCAAAAATATTTCGTTAGTGTCAGTGGGCAGCAGGGGCACTGAGGCAAAAGCGAAGTGGGGCCCCCAAAAAATTTGAAGACCAAAAAAGCTTGAGGGCCCCGCCTAGCCATTTAGCTACGTTGCGGCCCGCAACTATATGTTTACCAGATAAGAACTATTTTATCTTAAATTAAAGTAAACCAAGGTATTGCCACAGGGTTGCCTAAAATATTAATGTCAAGGCTATTGGGAATTCAAATTAAGGAGCACAGTGTTGCAATTCGGTCAAACAGCTGATAAAAATGGGTATCTAGATTCAATTTGGCAAAGAATATTTACATAAATTACCTAATTAGATATTAAATTTTACGAAAAATATTAGGCATCATTGTCTGACAACCTAAATAACACAAAACAGGATAATAGTCAGTGTTTTGAGAAACTTTATATATAGCCATAAAGCGTAAGTTTTCGTTATTTAGACTTAAACTGCAGATAAACCAAAATTGACTTCAGCTAAGTTTTGCTCCATTGCTGAATTTTTAACGAAATCCATGCTGGCAACCACTTAAATGCTTAACACTAGTTGTAGACTAACTATTTTCCTATTTTTTATTGCATTCATCCCATAAATCATACAACAAATCTTAAAAAAATAGAATATTAACTGCAACAACAGAAAGCAAAACTTGATTATGAAATGTCATTATGTTCTAAATTTGCAACTGCAACGTTGCCAAGTCGCTTAATTTTAGTTTTCAATATTTAAATTTAAAAATTACGTCAAAATTTCTTACACACCCTGTATATATAACAATTTATGTATTTTTTTACTCTTCATGACAGTACTAATTTATCACTAATTTTTTGTCTTTAATTTTATAAATGAAATTATAAAATTTTGGAAAAATTATTACTATTTTTCGTACATTCTGTATTATTTAAACATACATATTTTAATATCTAACCTTAGACTGTATTGAAACAAATAGGGCTTGTCATTATACAGGGTGTGTCAAAAATTTTGAGATCTGGTAAACAGATGGGTGCATGTCACTTCCTATTTGGATCTTAGACAAAGTTTATGGAAAATGGGTTATTTTTAACTTTTTAAAAATCACCCACATTATTCCCTGATTTAGGCATGTTTCTGTATTGTACATTAAAATATATTTTTTCCATTTAAGAACAAATTAAAGGTCTTAATAAAGAGGAGCTGCGCCATTTAGAAGGCGAAAAAGACAAAGACGAAGATTCGTGCGCGGAAACAAGTAAGACGACAGTGTTGCCGGTTGATTTGTCAGCAGTTAGAAGAGCTTATGCTGCGCTTTTTAAACTAAAAACGTCAATTTTGAAAATGCTCTAGTTAACGCACTTGTGACGTTAGCTGGAAATTTGCAAATGGAGTTGCCTACTAGGAAAGAAAAGGATAATCATGATGATATAGTAAATGTGCTCTTGATTGTTTTTGAAATTCCAGCACTGGGTAAGTCAAAATATGCTTTGCAATTATATTTTTTATATAGTTTATTCAACTTTAACTTCAAAAAGCTTTATTGTTCTAAGTATAATAAAATTCTCATGAACAAAGCATCTAAATTTACGGGTATAACATTACTTTTATACTGTAACCTATATACAGGCTGTTACTAAAAAAATTTAGGAGGTTATTCCTTGTTCAAAATAAAGGGTAGTTTGCTTTAAAACATGGAGTCAATCATTAGGAAGATATCGCAGTACAAAAATTACCAAAAAAATTAGGTTTTTATTTTTTATTTCAAAAACGAGAAACGCTAGAATAATAAAATTCTACGAAAGTATTCTTATTATAAAAATACACTTTTAAAATTTTTAGGTAATTACATCAAAAAATATAAATTTGGATAACCTGATTATTTAGAAACTTTTGTAACCCTTGTATTTCTTTCATTAAACCTACCAATTTCAAATAACCAAATGAAATGTAAACCAAAACATGTCGGGATGGAGAAATTTATACAATAAAAAAATCTATTTTCTGCTGTCACCTATTAAGGAATTTGTTGTATTTATTTATTTGGTAGTTTAAATACAATTATCTTTTGTTTTTAAGGTAAAAAATAAATATTTTTTTTTCGGGATATCTTCTTAATGGTTGACTTTTGACCCACCCCATGTTTATAAAGCAAACTATTTATACCTTTTATATGGAACAAGGAATCATCTCCTAAAATTTTTCACATTTATTTAGAAACACACTGTATAATGTTACCCTATATACTATATGTTTAGAAATAACTAGCCTTGTTTATTTTTAGGCTCTGGAGACTTTTTAGAAACGGCACTTCCAGCGATCTGCCGCGCGTCACAATGGTTACCTGTGGAAGTTCAAGCGACGTTAGCACGGATGTGGGCGGGACCAGGAAGAACCGCCATAAGAAATATACTTGAAAATTTACAGCAATTAATTACCCTTAGAGTCATTGTAACGCCCTTTCATCGAGATTTCTTTATTCAGGATGAAAATGTTATTACTTCTGCTACAAAACTTATGAAGGTAACCTTATTAATTTATTATTAAAATTATTAAGTATACGAGTCGTGCCACGTCTAAACTTTCATGGGCGATTTTTATCAATGCATGGAAAGAGACGACATTAAAATTATGTTAATCGATGGTATAGGTCAAACACAACTTTACCATTGTCTTTCTAATTTAGAACCACATAAGGTTTAAAAAATCAACAGAAACTTCTTTATCTTAAGTGTATTACTCAGTTTTTAGCGTTTATATTAATGCATATTTTTATAGAGAGAGCAGAACATAAATTAGATTTTATTATTTACTTCTTTATGCAGTCGGCGGTTATAAAATTTATTTATTTTTTGTCTAATCGTAAACTGCTAGTATTTACCCCATTAAAACGTCTAGGTATTACAGGGGCGATGAGAACTACTCCAACCGCCGCCATGGAGGAAATGTTGGGCTTGCTCCCGCTCCACTTGAGCGTAAGGAGAGAGCCCTTCTCAGTGCCTCAAGAGTACTACAGACATGCAAATTATAGTCAGGAAACCTGACTGATCACCTCAGAATACTGAAAAGTATCCAAACTGAAGCTCTGACCAAACCCACTGACACAATCCACCGCCCTTTTGAAGTGGCAATACACAGCCGCCGCCAAACTATAACTCTAAAAATATCACAACTGGAAGGTGGCTCGCTGGTCTGAAATACAGACGGATCCAAGATGAATGAAGGAGGTGGGCGGGGAGTCTACAGTTCAAGATGTAGACTCGCAAGGCCCCTAGGAAAATCTCCCACCATTTTTCAAGCTAAAATCTACGCTATAGATATCTGCGCAACCAAATGCGCCAAAAAAGGCCCATGGGGAGCAAATATCTATATTCTATCGGATAGCCAGACAGCCTTAAAAGTCATTAGCTTTATGCTGCTTTGACTCAAGGCTTGTCTTGGGAGTGCCGGCAATCACTTAATCAACTGGCTACAAACAACAGACTAACTCTGATGTGGGTGCCAGGACATGAAAGAGTGGAAGACAACGAAATTGCCGACCAACTAGCCAAAGTAGGTCCATAGGCTTCATTTTACGGACACTGAACCATTCTATGGTATAACGAGAGGTCACCTAATGGAAGCACTTGGAAAATGGGAACAGAGGCAAAAAGATACTCACTGGAATAACGCTTCAGGACAAAGACAGGTGAAGGAATTTATCTCTCAATCGCTTAAATACACTAAAAAGCTACTAGAGCTTCAAAATAGAGCTTCAAAAGAACGAACTCAGGGATAGTTACTAACTTCTTGACAGGTCAAGGTCCTTTGAGGTATCACCTCATGAAGATGGAAAAGACCGACAACGACCGCTGCAGGTTTTTGTGATCGATCGAGCGAAACCTCGGAGCATATGCTATGCCAATGTACAGAATTAACAGGCCAGAGGCTAAAATATTTGGAAGGAGTATTCTTGACTCCAGAAGATATAAAAAGGCTCGCTTCCCCAAATATTTCTAGCTTCGCGAAAAGTTTGAGAATCGGGGGATTAACTAATGTAGGGTATCCACAAAACATCTTTTAGGTCGAAGTGGGAGAAGGGCTAGCTTAAACCGAACGACCCCATTCATTACAATACAATATAATACACCCCATTAAAACTCTATTGAAAATAATAAATCGACATTTCATATTTGACAAATGACAGATTTTTAAAAATTAGTTCTACTTTGCAAAATTCTCTTAGTTTTAAAGCAATGATGTAAAAGCAGGTGTATTTTAAAAGAAAATTTTCTTCCAGATTCTCTATTATGCAAATATCTTAGCAGGAGTTCTAGAATCTCCAGCGTTAAGAAATATGGATGATATGGGAGACTCAATGGATGAGTCATTCTTAGCTGTTAAACTGAACAAAAGCATAGCTCCTGAAGACCCATTGGCCAAAGTTCTAGGTGTTCATATTTTAGACTGTAGGAAACCATTTTTACCTTTTTCTGAATTTTATAACGAACCTCTAAGTGATATGGTGGAAATGGATAGAGACTTTGCAAATTTTAAAAGTGAATTAGGTAAGGGTGAGTGCAAAAAGTAACCAATTTTTTTTTATTAACTAAACCAATTGTTTGTGCATAAATAAGTTTATTTACAGTTTCGGTCTATTGCCATATTTTTATATTTTACTAGTACCTCTTTTATTTCGGTAAAAAGGTTTATTTAACCGAAGGTTGTCGATTCTGAATGCGACTCTTTATTAGCGAGCATATTCCTACCTACAGGCAGTTTTACTGCACAAACAACGTACGGCAGAGGGCAAAAATGGGTCTAGTACCTTTCTCTCGCGATCCTAACTTGGTTTTTTATGGGACCACCGCAAAAGTACACTCTTTCAAATAGAAAAACAATTTTTAAAGTCGATTTACAAACGCCGGCATAATCGCGTATCATACACAAAAAAACCAGACAGGCGAATTGAGAACCTCCTCGTTTTTGAAGTCGGTTAAAAATTACAATAAACAACACACAACAATCGTGGATTAGGTTAACTGTCAAAATAATTTAAATAATATAGAAAAAATATATATTTATGAATAATGGTTCACTTCTGTATTCTTCCGCTTGCTCCTTTCATCACACCTCAGTGAGATACGCAGGCTCGTCTTATAATTGCCCTTAATGTCACTGGACTTTGTTTTGGTTTGAAATAAAACGTTGTTTTGAATTTACTTTTGGTTTTCGTGTGCTCAACCCTATTATCAGTCACCATACTAAATTAGAAAATATCCCAAACAGGTATCTTTTCAGGAAAATTCAGTTTTATGAATTACCCATTTATCCTAACACCAGCAACAAAAACTATGGGACTGTACTTTGATAACAGGATAAGGATGTATTCAGAAAGGCGAATTAGTATACTTCAAGCAGTGACTGGACAACCGTCTAATCCATACTTGAGATTGAAGGTTCGAAGGGATAATATCATCGATGACGCGCTAGTAGAGGTAAGTAAGAGAAATTTTTATTTGTTGTCAGCTAATAATCTAATAGTAGGGGAGCCCACGATGCTAAATGGGGATTTACTCGAGCGTCCTAAAGACCTATTGGGTTGCAAAGCTTAAATGATAAGAAGAAAAAAATCTTATATATGTATACCTTTTCATCAGTGGGGAAGTGGCTATAGACATTTAAATATGTCAAAAAAATACTATTATTATTTCAGCTTGTGGAAATCGT